>JAJGOT010000147.1:627500-745000 GCA_022457155.1 Cladopsammia gracilis
ACTGATTCAGGAACCGGTTACCTTGACTGATTTTATTTCATTCAAGCCATAGTACTCCAACTGGTTGAATTCCGTCAATACTAAAGCAACCTGATTGCCTGGAATTAATTTTATACCTCCACTGTCAGAAGAATCTTGAAAGGTTTCATCAGTAGCTTTCTGAGTGGGTCGGTTGCACACTTATTTCCGGTTTCACACTTATTTGTGGTTGCACGATGATTTCAGACCATTTCAGGCTGGGATTTAAATTATTATTGAATGCTCAGTTACGTGGTCAGGGGCGTAGCTACCTGACCTACCTGTACGTACGCATGTGCGTAGCTGAAAAAGTCGAAAAAAAAACAAATATTTGGGACTTGAGGGTGGGAGGAGAAGGTAGGGGGAGTGTTTGAAAATTGATTGTTCGTACCTCTGAAAAAGTCCTGGCTACGCCCCTGGTGGGAGAGCGGGCATCTCTTTTTCTTCACTAGCTTTTGAAGTTAGGAAGTATAGTGCAGAGCAATATTGAAATGAAGTGAAAAAACGTATTTTGATAAGTCTGATAATGCTGTGTGTTAGTCTCAGCTTATTTCATATTATCTCATTCTGAAACGGTTTTTTATGCCGCTTGTAAGTCCCCGGATATAATACACCCTCCCCCCTGAAAGCTAACTGAAAACCCCCTAGGGATAATCGGTATTTTACGGTATGCTGTTAGAAAGTACGCATCTTGCATGGCAATGGTAGCGACGGACAGGGGTACTCACGGGAAAAATGACAAGTTTGTAGTATTGAATCAGTTCTTTCAGTTTGATTCAGGGGTTGTGGAAGTCAAATGCAATTAAGCCTTCCTGCGGCCCGCATCATTAGCTGGTTTCGTTTAATAAATAATCTCTCCCCGGTCCACTGGGAGTGCATGTGAACGTGACTAGGTAACGCAACCAATTATTTTATGACCTTTCACTGACCTCGTTATTTACGACTGATGGTTCCTTTTGTATCGCTTAATACAACTAAATAGACGGCAAGATGTGACTATATTTTTCTGTCCTTAATGTTTTCTCGTACATTTATGTCTGCGACATTTGGATTGGAAGTCATCGGATATTTTTATGTGAGTACACTGTGTGTAAATATTAAATGCGGAAACGTCTGTAACAACATTTTGCGAACATCAAATGCTGTAAAGTCAAGCAAGCCATGGTTTTTGTTAGATATCTATGTAAGACTCCTTGTATTTCTGCTGCTTACAACAAGGAAAAGGCGAGACAAGCTAACTTTAACATTCCTTGAGCCGTTCCGGCAAAGACTTAATTATGCCGTATTTTGATACGTCGGCAACAAAGTCGATCAATGATACATATGATTATAGCTTACATTTTAACGCCGTGAACTTCGCCCTAGAAAAAAATCATTTGAATATTATAACTTAAAACATGTAAATGTTGTTTTCAAAGCTTTAAAGACCTGTTTAAGGACCAATTTCGCTGTTTCGTTCTTGAGAAAATTCAATTAAATCGACTCGAAGTTGGTATCAAGCTAAAAATAGCCTTCACGGATAAATCTCTCAGTAGCGCTGTATTCACGGGCCGCCAAAAATAATTTCAGAATAAATAAAAGACAGATTCAGCTATAACGTAGTGTTGTTTTTCTGCCTAAAACTCATGTACCAGACCGCATTTTACTAATTCGAAGTTTGCTTAAATTTGCCTTCTTGTTTACATGGCGAAGATAGGTGTTTTGTACAAAACCAAAATGACTTTTAAACTTAACATTTCCGACAAAATTTTACTGCAAAAGAAAGCTAAAAAGATGTTTTATTCACTGTGTAAAAAGCATTTTAGGACACCGAATGTTACGATAACAGGAGCGTGTTGAAAATGGTCCAAAATGGCCAAAATTCAATGGTCCATGAAAGCACCCGCGGACTAATTTTCGACTTATGGAAATTTTGAAAAAAGTATAATGAAATCGCACCTTTTAAACCCATTTTCGAAAATAGGTCACTAAATAGGTTCTTTTGGTAAAATAAAAAGAAATTCGAAATTTTGCCTCTTGTCGTCAGATTCTCGATATTTACAGACATCCGCTCTTAATGTGATTTGTTGTGATTAGAGCAGCGTTGGCCACCGCTAGCTATCGCCCGCATCGCAGTGCAAGTTCGCCAGCAAAGCATGACAATTCACGGTTAATCGTGTAGTCATTTTTTTTTCTGTTTTCCTCAAAAATCTCGACAAACTATCAACACACACACAAAAAACAATCTTTTAGGAACAAAATTTTACTGCCAAACGAATCCAATACGTATATTTAACTAAACACAAAATATCGCTCTGCAATCTCCGCGAGAATTAAACGTGACATCACCTATTTATACTTTACAATCTGTGGAATCTCTCAAAAGTGTTGAATAAATTGGATATTATATTTCGTTATTACAAAAATTCACTCTGCAATCTCCGCGAGAATTAAACGTGACATCACCTATTTATACTTTACAATCTGTGAAATCTTTCAAAAGTGTTGAATAAATTGGATATTATATTTCGTTATTTCCTAAATTGATTATTCCTCAATTTATTATATTATCGTTCATATGAAAACACAAACTTTCTCCATTCATTTTCAAAATACACCGTGAAATTCTCAAACTGCGTTTCCCAAGAACATACATCCAGGTTAATAACAGCGGCCGAAAGCTGTTTATGGTTTACATAGTCTATTGTATCCCTGATCAGAAAAAGGTTTTCAAAAATACTGCGGTCAGGAATCCCGCATGTTTGATTACTTTAGTACAAATTTTATAATCTGTGTTTAACAGAAAAAAATTGGTTGCCAGTTTTTCAAGTCTAACTTGTTGTCCTTCTTGTAAAGCACAGGCGGATAATTCCTTGACCTTGTGTGTCAGAGAGTGATCCGTGTTTTTAAAACAGAGTAATTTATTAAATCGTGACTTAAGAGACCCCAGAAGCAACGATAAAATTCAACCGGAAATTCATCGGCTCCCGGCGATTTGCATGATTGCATTTGTGAAAGGGCCTCTTGACATTCGAAGAGTGTGAGGTCACCTTCGCATTTCTCCTGGTCTTCGGATGCCAGCGTTTTATCCAGTTGGTCTAAAACCCAAGCCAGCCTTGGCTAGATAAATAAACTTGTTCAGCCGAATAGAGGTTTAATACGATAAAAATCGCGACATTCGCGAAGAATATTTTTATCGGAAGTCACGGTTGAATTGTTGGCACGTAACTCTGTAATTGAGTCACGTGTCTGTCGCTGATTTTCAAGCTGGTGGGTCTGGTGGAAATACTTCGTCGGTTTTTCCTCCAGCTCTATCTACTGTTCTTTACTGCGAATGCAAATTAGGGCCATTGTTATTTAAACCTCACTGGGATTACAAAATTTAACTAAGAAAGGAAAACGAAATGAATTCTGGTAGTAGTAGTCAAATGACGCCATCGTGCAAATAGCCTATTGTGGTTACAGGGGAAGTGTCGTTGCTGGTTGTGGAAGTGGGGTCCGGATGGGCCTCTGCCCCCCTCCCGAGCGTTGGAGCCCCGTGGTTCGCCTTGTGGCGTTTCACCTTCGGGCAGTCTTTAACAACGTGCTCGGAAGACATAGCATAGTACTGGCTGGCCCCTGTACTTAAAAATAACTCGAGCCCTTGAGTGACTAATTTGCGTGGCACCTGTGAATTCTGCGACACGGATGCTGTTCTCGATGTCCTCGTTGCCCATGGCTTTGAAGCAAAGCCGGCGGAGTGCTCGCGCTTTGAGGTCGCCGTATTGTTCCACGAGTTGTAGCAGGTTTTCATCGAGGAATTCAACGGGAACGAAGCATGACACGTGTAGTGCTTTTTGCCCTAAAAGGCGCAAAGGGGGGAAGTACTCCCAACAATTAAGGATAGGTGTGTGCCGCCACGGTTCTCAAACCCTGACCCTATTTAAGGGTAGGAACTCGAGATTTGATACCCTTTTTAAGGTCCACTTCAGGCGTGTAGAACAGTTTTAACAGACCATATCTTTTTCGTTTTGCGCGTTGGGGTGGATACTGCAATTTAGTGACCCTATCTAAGGAATATCCAAGGATCACAATACCAAAAATACCAAAAAGGATACCCTATTTAAGGACTGAGCACCTCAAAAAACCCCACCCTGTCGGGCGGCACATATCTATATAGCGTATATAAGTGAGTACCCCCCCCCCCCCTTCGGGTAAAGGGATAACGCGGCTTTCGCAGTCAAAGCCCGATGCCGCCAACCGCGTGGCCGATTCTGTAGATCAGAGAGTGATGTCGAAGAACTTTCCTCCGTAGAGGGGTACAATCCCAACGATTTCTTCCTTAAAGTCCGGCAACGACTGCGCTATACTGAGCGAGTCAACATCCAGGTTTTCCTCCGCTTCTAGTGTGGGTGAACGGCTTGTGCGTGGGATGCGCGGCCATCTCCACGTAACGCAAGGGCGAGAAAACTCGCGAGACCAAAACCAAAACCACAAAATTGAAAAACACGCACTCACCAAAGCGAAGACAGATAGTTCCGAGACGCTTTCTTACTTGTGGTGAAAAAACGGCACCAAATCTTGTGAAAAAAGCTCTCCTTAGTCGTCGAGTCGAAGTTGAGGACTATTCTGGGTTTTGGTCTTGAAAAAGTGGAGCACTGATGAGAACAGATCCCCTAATGCTGTACAGAAAAGTTGTTAGCAGAGGGGCACGGGTTCCCCTCCTTTTGCAAAATAATAATAATAATAATAATAATAATAATAATAATGATGATGAGGCAGATCCACAGTGTCGCATTTGCAACAAATTCCCAGAAACCATCGACCATATTGTCTCAGGGTGCCCAGAACTAGCAAAAACAGAATACATACACCGGCACAACAAAGTGGCAACTTATGTACATTGGAACATCTGTCAAGAGTATGAAATACAAACAGCAGACAAATGGTATGAACATAATCCAAAACAGGTAGAAGAAAAGGACAACATCACCATCCTGTATGATATGGCCATTCATACAGACAGAGAAATTCCTGCAAATCGTCCTGACATTATCATCAAGAACAACAAGGACAAGATATGCACACTTATCGATGTAGCCATTTCCTCTGACAAAAACATCTCCACCAAAGTCTCTAAGAAAACATCTAAATATAAAGGCCTAGAACTTGAGATAGCAAGAATGTGGGAGACGAAAACTCAAACCATTTCTGTGGTAGTAGGCGCACTGGGGATGATCAAGAAAGGCATAGAAAAAGTAGTCACTGGCATCCCTGGCTACATCAACCTCTGCGAAATTCAGAAAACCGCACTACTTGGGACAGCCAACATCCTGCGCAAGACCCTTTTCCTGCAATGCTGAGTAGTGTGGCCTCCACACAGCGCCTCATGGGTGCCCTAGGTCCATGGTTTGGACCCGGCCCCCATGGAGAACACATAATTATATAGAGAACACATAATAATAATAATAATAATAATAATAATAATAATAATAATGATAATAATAATAATAATAATAGTAATAATAATAATAATAATAATGAAAATTCCCAGGCTATAACATTTTCAAAACACGTCTTTTGTAAAACCAAATTATAGACCCCAAAATGTAAATTTTGTAATCGAAAATTAGTGATTTCCTGTTTTTAATACCCCAAATGGCTAAAAAAAAAACTACGCCCATTTCGTGAACATAAATTTCTATTGGCTGAAGACTTATTCTAAAGGTGCGCTACTAACGACATCTTTACCATATTCACTATCAATTCTTCTATTTTGTTTTTATTAACGTCACGTTCTAACGCATTAACGAGATGGCTTTAAGAGCCCTTTTATTTAGTTCTTTCTGGAGCTCTTTCACATCATCAATCGACACAACCATGCCAACGCCCTTGCTGACAAGCATTAAAACGCTGTCAATCAGAGACTCGGTCGTCTTGTTGCCAACGTAGGCTTCATACCTTTTGTAGTATTTTGCAACATCATTGTCTGTGAGGCGTTTCACTCCATCGTGTGTGGGATCGACGCCAATAGCTTCTTTGGATTTTCCAGTCGAGACCAGAACTGGCAGCTTCTCACGTTGAGCTGGAATGGGGTTGTCTGGAACAAAGGGCACGTACCCCGAAGGCATTGATTTATCAGGGGCTGCCTCCAACATCTGCATGACTTCATTTATTACGGCATCCTCTCATGGGTTTGCTGCCATCGTGTATATACTTATGTGTTTTTATTTTTTGTTTTTATTTTACATCATTGACCCTTTCAATTATTCTCTTGATATCAGGCAAAAGCCTTTCAACCTCCTGCACAAGCGAGGCCATGGTGTCCTGCATCTCAGTGAGTTTCAAAGTGTCGCGGTTAAGAAGCATGAGACGCAGATCATCCTCACCAGCGGCTTTGATAATTTTGAATTGCATTGCTTCTGTCTTGGTCTGGTAAAAATCTGGTAAAAAGCTATTAGCTTGTGGAGACTGGTTGGGACGTTCATAATTCAGAGTATATGATACAGTTTTATTTTTATATCTTCACTTCGATCCCATATGGATGTCGCAGAGGGAAAACTAAGTGGGAAAACTTCCGCCCCTTAAGCCGTGCAATAAGCTCTTTGTACTCTTCGTGTGTAAGCTCGCCGGCATAGTCTTCGAAGATGGCCTTCGTTGTTTTGCTTGATGCAGTGTAAAAAAGCACGATCGCTGCCACGTTTTGTCGTGTATGCTTTTGTCTCTCATAGAACGCAGTTCGATGAATAGCCCAAACTTGTCCCCCGCGTAGAACTTTATGGTATCCATGTTGATATCAACACCCACTCCCTCGCCAAAGTGCCAGCGAACCTCATCCTACCTGTCTCGGCTTTCCATACCCTGGCTGTAGATTTGATTGGGGACGCCGTCGATGGTGATCTTCACTCTGGTGATGTCGGGGTTGAAGAACTTTTCCGAGTCTCTTGCGCCACCCACATGGGGTTCGTTAAAGAGAAGGAGGATGCCTTTCATTGACCGGCGCGGGACGTTGATGGTCTCGTGGATCTCTGTGTCTGTTGCCTTGTTGATTGTGATCGTTTTGTGGTGGGTGACGTGCTCGTACAGGAAATCACTGGCATTGAGATAAGCAATTTCCGCATCTCTGGCCAGGGCCTTGGCTTTTAGTACCTCATATTCAAGCTGAATGGTCGTCAGCTCATAGGCCAGCTTGCTAGCATCAGAGCCTTTAACAACCATGCTCGCTGGGGCAAGCTGTAACTCGAACACAAGCACTTCAGCGAGAGCATATGGATAGAAAACACCATGAGCTCTTAAGAGTTCGTGGTCAAGGTGTATTTTGTATTTGTTTCCGTAGACCGCATTCAGCTTATTCTCCATGGCAACAGCAGACTTTTTCTTATCTCCCGAATTTGAACGGATTTTGCACAAATCCTCAGACTGTATCCCTTCGAGGAACATATTACCTCGCTGGGTCTTTATCAGGAAAAGGTCCTCATAAAGTTTGTAAATGTCAAAGGCATTGGTGTCTTGCAGCTTCTCTCCAGAAAACCTGACCGCAAAACTTGAGACAAGCGCCCGAGAGACTTTGTTTACCAGGTAGTTGTTTGCCTGTCCGCTCACGACGAGATTAAATACCAGGGACAAAGAGCACGACCCCGTTGTCTAGTTTAGGAACAGACACGTATAATGTTTACCCCGGCATCACTTTGTTCGGGTTGAGGGTGATGTGGTGAGGGCTAGCGTCATTTTCTCTCTGTAAGACGGCTTGAAGTTTTCGCTCACAGCCATGGATGACAATATATTTAGGGTTTTTAAAAAATTTTCATATAACATAAAGGCCTGTGTAATGTGGGAAGGTGAAGAAGACAGAGATCCTCTAATGGACCACACGGATAATCGTGATGACGATGTTAACCCAGACCTCGATCCCGGACCTTCGGGTGAATTTATTCCAATGCCTACATGGTCTACTACAATGAATCAGCCCCCAAAGCGTGGTCCGCGCACGGATGAAACCTCTTTCATTGAGGGGCGACCCTCAGGGCGAATTTTGGCTCAGATGATTTAAAACTGATGAAGGCTAATGTAACATTAGGACAAGAATACCCTAATTATGGTACAGAAGGCCGCGTCCTAACTTTGGAGGTTTTAAGGTGTTTCCCTTTCAGTTTCCGTGCAGCCGCACCGACCATTTTAAATCGGCCGTTTAACTGACTTTCCTTTATTGAATTAGTATGAAACTTACACAAAATATTGTACAAAGTTTGAAGTTTATAATAGTGTAACAATTTTGTCAATCGGATTTAAAATTGCGGAGATAAACGAGAAACATTGAAATCACTTGAGTCTAAATTCCGAGCGATTGCGATGGCATCTAGAAAAATCAAAACTATTACGATAAACTATGACATATGGCAAACAAAATATCTAAAAATTAGAAACTTTTGTCAAGCCAATTTTGAGTAAATCAGAAAAACATTTCGAACTTGTGATTTTGCATTTGTATGAGCACATCTACAAAATCCTCAATTAAGCTTATAAAAGTTTAATTTCTCAATCTCAAATTTACGTTAAAATGTGTGCTTAGTGTATGAGATAAAACTATGAAAGTTTGAAAGCGTTTCTCGTTTTAGTTTTGGAGATTCGATTTTCTATAGGAAACCGTAGTTTTTTGACTGAGTTCTTGATATTGTAGTTTTAGCACATTTCTACATATTTCAAAAACCGCGAGATAGATTTTTTTAAAACTTTTATAGTATGAACAACATTGTCTCGAAGTTTCATCTTGATTGAAACATTGCAACATGGTCAAATAAAATAATAAAGTTCACCTAAAACGCGATTGATAAGTTGTGCTTTGATTGCACGGTTGAAGGCGCACGTCGCAAAGACGCTTTAATTAATTCAGATGAAGTGTAACGCATTTCTGCGTGTTGAGAATTATGCAAATCGAGTTGACTTCTTTCTTTTCCCTACAATTCAAAATGTCGACAGTGTCCAGTGCACGTCAAATGCGAATAAGAAAACTGCTTTCAAATAAACGTCCCACTGAAATTCGTGGGAATGATAAAAATAACGTGGAACACAGCCCCTAAACATTACTCCGAAAAACATGATGGTCACGCAGAAATGCGTTGCGCTTCACCTGAATTAATTAATTAAAGCGTCTTTGCGCGCCTTCAACCGTGCAATCAAAACACAAAGTCTCAATCGCGTTTTAGGTAAACTTTATTATTTTATTTGACCATGTTGCAATGTTTCAATCAAGATGAAACTTCGAGACAATGCTGTTCATATTATAAAGAAATGACTATAAAAGTTTTAAAAATCTATCTCGCGGTTTTTGAAATATATAGAAAAGCGCTAAAACTACAATATCAAGGACTCAGTCAAAAAACTATGGTTTCCTATAGAAAATCAAATCTCCAAAAATAAAACGAGAAACGCTTTCAAACTTTCACAGTTTCATCTCATACTATAAACACACATTTTGGCGTAAATTTGAGATTGAGAAATTAAACTTTTATAAGCTTAATTGAGGATTTTGTAGATATGCTCATACAAATGCAAAATCACAAGTTCGATATGTTTTTCTGATTTACTCAAAATCGGCTTGACAAAAGTTTCTAATTTTTAGATATTTTGTTTGCCATATGTCATAGTTTATCGTAATAGTTTTGATTTTTCTAGATGCCATCGCAATCGCTCGGAATTTAGACTCAAGTGATTTCAATGTTTCCCGTTTGTCTCCGCAATTTTAAATCCGATTTACAAAATTGTTACAATCATATAAACTTCAAACTAAGCACAATATTTTGTATAAGTTTCATATGAATTCAATAAAGGAAAGTTAGTTAAACGGCCGCTTAAAAATGGTCGGTGCGACCACATGGAAACTGGAGGGAAACACCTTAAAGGGGAAAGTTGTTGTTGTTGGTCCAAAGGGTTGTAGGTATCCGCTCTTCAAAGCTGATAGAATGACAATCAACCCAAAGCTACCAAAAGCCATTACGGATACTCTCGGTCCAAAGAGAACTGAACTAATCCGGCAAAAGGATGAAGACATTGAGGAGCTTGACAGGAACATGCAAGAATACCAGAGGGTTGCGAATGATGAAAATGAGGAGCTTGCTGCCCGTGAACGAGCCCGTGAAAAGGCCCAAGAAAACACCGCAAAGAGAAGCGAAGTTGTAAACGAGAGAGATCGCCTCGAGGAAAAACTACCCCTTCGCGAGCGGGTGTAAGCGGCAATGAAAGAAATACGGCTTCACCGTGGTAGGGGTTTTGGCTGCTGTGGGCATAGTAATCGGTGCTATCGTTAGCGCTCTCACGAGCAGGTTAAAGTCCGTTGGTATGACCGTTGGTAATGGATTGCAGGAACTGGGGAAGAAGATTGCTTCCATTCTGCCGGGCCTGCTGGGGTCCATCGTGAGCTTTGTGTTTCGCACGGCCGGCCAGGTGATCAGCTTTCTTGGCAACAACGCTTGGCTGTTAATCCTTGCCGTGGCTGCGTTCTTGATAGAGAAGATCATCAAGCGCAAGAATTAACGCATCCAGCCAACAAAGCCTACCAAAGCAAGCGCACCCACAGTAACGATTGCCTTGTTTACGTGATGCGTATCAGAGTCTTTTGGGGTGTCTTTTGGAGTCTCTAGGGGTGTGGGGGCTGGCGCACCCACCTGTGCCTGCATTGCCTGTTTGTGAATGGGATTAGAAGGGTGGCTGGTGGGTCGGTTTGTTTTCGGCGGCCCGCTGGCCATGTGAGTGATGCCTACTTGTTTTGTGCCTAGATTGACATCATTGTTTACACCCAGCTTCATCCCTTGCGTTGCCTCCTTAAGATTGTTGTTATACCCCACCACGCTCTCTGTGCTGATAACCATCTGTGATGGCATGAGCCAGCTTCCAGGAGCAGTCGCAAAGTCTAGACGCACTTTCGTCTCTTTGATGGCAAGCTGATAACGCTGTACGCTCGTTGAAATGTCGTTCAGTATTATTGCCTCCTCTAGGTAGTTGAGGATTACTCTCTGCGTTTCGAACGCTCGGCCCCCACTCCCAAGAATGCTGCTGCGGGTTTTGGCTTGTGCACCCAACATGCAGTACACAAAGGCCTCGATTGACTGATTCACACGCGCAAGCCCTGGCTGTTTTAGCCCTTGTGCGTAATCTGGCACAGAATGCTCGAACTGACTAACCGCACCTTGATCGAACGAGAGATATTTCATTGGCGCGATAATTAGGGTTTTCTCTGTCAGTCACGCGCTCATCCTTGAAAAGAGCTAGATCGGGATCTGGATAGTCGTAATCAGTAGAAACGATGCCTAACCCAGTTGCTCCAGTGTACACATTTCCAAGACCGTGGTTTTTGCCGTATATGAAACGGAAGTCAGAACTGGGGTCGACACCGAACTCTATGCAAATCTTCTTGTACGCGTCGATGTTGTATTTGTTGTCTTTCTGGTTGAATGTGGGGTCGTATGGCAAAGCGCTAATGCTCTGTTCCCCACCCATCTTGAACAAGATTCGTCTTGTTGTGAAATAAAAGTGAAACCTGTAAAACGCCCGGAGCTGTGGGGTTAGGGAGAGACTGGAATTCTTATCAAACAGAAGGTCACGCGAGATTCCGCAACCGGTTGTTGCACACCACAGCGCGAAGTTTAGTTGTTGTGGCCAAAAACTCATATGAGGTCCGCCAAGCCACTTTCTTCCATATTTCGCGGTTGTGAATTGGATCTGTGTGTCTCTGAAAATATTTCTGTATTTCGTTGTGAAATAATCAGTTGGCGTGACGTAAATCTTTTGCTCTAAGTTATTTAAAACAGCGCCAATCATCATGTCTTTGCTTATTTTCTTAGAAAAAGCAACAGCTGGGATTGGCCTTTGTGTATTACGGTTCAAAGTCAACTGATAGGGGAATCCAACATCATACTCCAATCCAAGAGCATCTTTTATGTCCTGAGTCCAATCCTTGCGGGCTATTTCGGTAGGCATAGCCCATGAGCCTGGGCCCTCTTTGAAAAGCACTACCGCCGTGGCTTTATGGCCAACGAAACTAACCTCTGTTTTGAAGATGGACATATCAGCCTTTGGGAAACGCCTTTTGAAGTTTGAGATCGCCTTGGCTTTGGCCGCTGCAGAGAGCTTTGCTGCCTCTGGCGAATTCATCCACGTTATTTCAGGATCTATGTGGGTTTTTGGTGGAACAGCGGGTGCGTGAGAATAAACATCTGGATTTGAAAACGGTGGAGGCGGTGCTGGTGGGCCGTAGTGGGTTTCATCGAGGCCTAGCCCAATGTTTGAACTAGGCAAAAATCCACCGGGAAGTCTGCCAAACATGTTTATATAAAAATATTTTTAAAAACGTATTATATAAACAAGTACAATGGTTGTAGGCCTACTCTGAGACCCAAAGTCGCCTAAAGTCGCCCAAAGTCGCCCAAAGTCGCCCAAAGTCGCCTAAAGTCGCCTTAAGTCGCCTTAAGTCGCTTAATCCCTAACAACCTTAGTTAACCCAATATGATAAACTTTGCTATTTCTGGACTGACTTTGCATCATCAGGTGTGCCCTTATGGTGTTGTTCCAAACCTTCCATTACAATAGGGGCCATCAGATCAGAGTACAAGTGCAAGATTAACTATGACCGACTTTCAATTTCAAACCAGTCATATTCCCAGAGCCCACACTTCTTCTTGATGAGAGATTGGTTTTACATTTGGTAATCTAAAGCATGAGCTTTACTCACACTCAATCTCGTACTCTGATCTGGGTTCCTAATATGAAAAGTACTACAGGTAGCAAATCTATATTAAGCATACAAGAAGTTGCCCCCCAATTCTCGTTTCTACGAAACAATTTCCCCATCCCATCCCACCCCACCCACTCACCTTCCCCAACAGTTACAAGTAATAGCATCAGCAGACTCCTCTGCATAAAACAGTTGATTACAAACATATTTAATACTATTACACATACAGATTACAAGAATAAAAGATGTAATCACCAATAATTACCTTGTCACGTTTTCTAACAACTACTCCATAGCCGGGCTCCATAGTGTTACATTCAGAAATACATGGACCCAAGTACGCCAGTATGTCCAGTTTTAAAATACATCTAGGTTTTTTGTAAGCTTTAACTTATATTCTGCAAGTTACATGACTGTAAGCTCAAAACTGTAACACTATAAAGGTGCGTTTATGTGTATTGAGTAAATCGTAAGCTTACCCATTACAAAATGGTGAAGAAAAATTTGATCATCTCGTCTAGTTCGTCAACCAACAACTTCTACACATTTCATAGCATCCACAGATATAAGCTGATTAAGTCAAAGACCACACATCCAGCCAAATCGAAACAGATTAATTGAAGTTAGAGAGCCGAGCAAGTACAAAATTCCCTGTTTTTCTTGCAAGGCAAGACTCTTCTTGTAAAACAACGCCTTATTACTTTGAAGTTGTTCCGCTGTTGGAGGAAAAGCTAGAAAACGAGACTCACAATTCGAAGCAAGATGGCTGCCAAGGGCCAAGAAAATGTTTTGATCACGTGACTTGGAAGCTGAGCACGAGTGCGTCTTCCGCGCATCACGTGATCTAGAAACACGCTGGTCTGGCTAAAGTCACGCAATTCAAGCCAAAAATTGAATTACGCACATTATTTGTCTCATTTAGATAAAATGAAAAATCACATCAGTGAAATAACAAAAAAAAACAAATCAGTGCAAGTACTTTCCGTGTATTATGAAATCATACACGTGCAGATCATTTTCCTAGTGTACCCAGTCGCCCTGTCAATTGTGACATAATTGATAATAAAAAGGTCTCATTCCATGCATGTTTCGTCAACTTATCACGTGAATACTGAGAGGATTTCCCACTGTGTCTTGTTAAATATTAAATATTAACTGTCTTGTTCTCTTTGACGTGAGCTGACAAGGGTGGCAGACGGGACGAGACGCTAGTTATCATTTCCGGGTTCCTATGAAATATGGCTTCTTCAACATCGAATAATTTCTTCCATGGTCTCCAATTAGTTTTTGTCATGAGAAAACTTGGGAAGGTACAACTCAAACTTCTGCAGGACAAAATTAAGAAATAATAATAATTTGGTCTGAAATATTTGAACTTAATATCACTGCCAGATACGGTATCTACTGTCACCACTAACTGGGTATCAGATTGTATTGCGGCAAGAAACCTCGTACAAACTACAGAATTCGAGGTAGGTTTACTGACAGCACTTTGAGTAGGTCGATGCGGGTCAAACGGAAACGACCCGGGACTGTAGCACATGTTGAAACGTTGAGCGAAACCTGGTAACAAGTCAGTACGAAAAAGATTATGGATCAAAAGGAAAATGGCGGACGTACTGTGGCTTTCTTTTAGAGATGTACCGAAATATTGTGACAGCTTTCAGGGCTAACATACCGCAAACAACCCAATTGATTTTTGTTCTTTGTTTTTTCCAAATCACAGGTAAAACGCTCCACATTTCAAATTGCAAGTGCTTCGGATGAGCCGGTGTGTAAGCCTCAAGCGTTTTGTAAGCAAGCAAGAATGTGCTTCAATTTAAGTGGCACATCCAAGTTTTCAGCAGCCCAGACTATTGTAAGAAAAGCACAAAAGCCACAATTGATACTACGCGAGACATTAGCGTACGGGACAAAATATGGGGTGGGAGTGTTCTGCCTGTTAAAGAACGGAGAGGAGCAAATTGGTTGGGTTCCAGAAAAGGATCAAAATCTTTTGAAAGATGCGAGGAAGGCATGCCTGTTACTTAAGTTTCGAGCCAAGATAGAAAGCGCAACCTGTGTTACTGTAGGTGGTGCATTCACTATAAGGTAGTTATTTCTATAATTTGGGACATTGACAATTAATGGTGGGTATTAGTTTCCTAGTCTGAATCTGGAATGGAAAACAATCCTTTCGGACTTTTTTCATAAGTATTTTGCAATTGAATTTGGGTTGTTTATAACTTTGTAACTATAGCAATAATGTATTTCCTCAAAATAAAGACAACCCATGCTGGAATCTGAAGAAAATTGACAATAATAATACAATTTTGTTATAAAACATTCTTAAAATAATCACATTGGAATAGCAATTGTTGCTTTAGAGAGAGGTACATGATATATATGATATAAACTGCATCATTAAATACAGTTTATGGCATCTCACTCCTATTTGATGTATCCACTGTGCATCCTGAATTTAAATTTGTTTAATAGTAGAGGCAGAAAAATATTAGTTTGCTTGCCAAAGCTGTTGCCTAACTGGAGCCCTATACCCTAAAATGCCCAAGGAATCACTCTGGGCTCCTAAATTTCTTGTTGTGTCACCTACTATTTCACAGGTTTTGCTTAATTCCTCAGCTTTTTCCCTGTGACCAATGCATGTGGCAACAACCTTTCTTGCTAGCTGGTTTAGGTCATTGTTGCATGTTTATTGTTTATGTCTTCAGTGTGCAGGTCCATACCCACATCATGGGAAGCTATTAGAAATTCCTAGAGGGAGGGGGCAGAGGAGGGTCTACTAAACTTCAATTTCCAGAAGGGTCAGCGGTGAGTGGAGGTGGAGCATTCAAACCAAAAATCCCCCACGGGGATAGTATGGATATTTTCTGGAACAATGCATTATGGTGTACCATAATGATGCCAGCAGCAAGAGCAGCTCACGAAGTATCCTGGCCAATCAGGAGCGAGTACATAAAATTAGCATCTCATTTGCATCTCATTAAGAGAAGGTCAACCAATCAGAGGCCGAGTAGGAAAGGATGACATCATGGTTTGGCATGAAAGTGGAGCAAAAAAAGTTGGGGGGAGGGGTGGGGGGGCGTTTAACGGACCGGGGTCCAGATTTCACTCGGGATCCCTCGGGATGGGTTCGGGGATGCCTCGGGATCGTTCGGGAATGGTTCGGGGATGGTTTGAGTGACCGGTCGCTCTGGTTCCGCAGGCGGGGTGGGTCCCAGATCCCGCTCGGCCAGAGAGAGAAAAATAACAGAAAATAACACAAAAAATGCCTTTTTAATAGTCACACAACGAAAAAACAAAAAGCTAGTTGACAAGAGGGAACATGGGTTCCATCCCCGAATGGGAGAACGCCCCTTTGATAGTTCGTCGGGTCAAAAGTCACATTGTCCTGGACTGGTGTCACGGTCGCCCTTTTTAATCGACGAGATCGTCGTCGGGTCGAAAGGTACGTTTCCTAGAGTGGCTTCAGGGTTTCCTTACCGTAGTGATTTGCACTTGGAAGCGATCCTTCACTTTGAAATGTTCGTTGGAGTTTAATTTCTCCGCCATTTTTTGCAAGAGGACGGTCACCCCCGGATCCTGTTCGCGCCATTTCCGCACCGGCACGTGAAACGAATGAAAGGCCTACACAAAGATGGGATGTTGCATGGTAAACAACACGATATCCTCATCGTCTAGGTGTTCGGTCTCCAATTCGCGATCGATAGCCCGACGCAACGCCTGGTCGAGTTCGTACGCCACTTCGAATTGGCGAGGACGTACGAAATCCGCGGTTTGGTGAAGGGTGGCGACGAACACGTGTTTATGTAATCGAAATTTTTCAACACGTCGATCCGTTCTCGGGGTGAGTTGGAACTCGAAGAGGTGTTTCCGGTTGCTCTCTTCATCGTCCATTGAAGGAGTGGACGCAACTGCTTGGTGGGACGCCATCTTTGTTGGGTGTGACTCGTAACAACTGAGTGAGGCGTGAAAAGGTGATGCTGGCACTCTTTTTATACTCTTTGGGAGAATGACGTGACTGTGGATGATTGTGTCGATATTTTTTCGGTGGATATGGAAGAAGGAGGAGCGTAAATACCTGAGCAGAAGAGGTAGAGGAAGAAGGAGGAAGATCGGAAATGTGTGATCTGCCTGGAGGAAAATAAATTGACCATCCGGGAATGGACCAAGCGGGACGGGACGTTGGCCCGCAAGTTTTACCGCGCGCGGACACAAATTTTATTGCTGTAGTGGCTGGGTCCACAATGCCTGTTTGTTGGAGTGGATGGAGAGGACTGGTCGACTCATGCTCATGTTCAAATGTCCCCACTGCCGCGCCATGGGATGTGACATGCACGAAATGTAGGCCTTTCAAGAGGGAGAACTTTAAAAAAAAACAAAGACACTGAAAGAAACAATTATTTTCAAGAAAAAAAAACATTTATTTCATTTCAAGAAACAATTTTATTTATTTTACAAAGAACAATTTAATTCACGTAGCAATAAAAAAATAAACAGTTGTGGTTCAAAGTCGCATTTGCAGTGATTTCATTGTCTCACGGGTGTTCTGGTTCAAAGTGTCAATGCAGTGATTGTAGACACCCCACGGTGCGCTCGAATAATCCGGCGAGGGCCTCTTTCCATCGGGGGTAATTGTCCACATAGCGGGAACCCACGATGGCACTCTGGGTGTGTAAGAGGGGGAAATTGCCGCTTCCCATCGCGTGAAACGTGGCGGTGCCACAATTGTACTTGTACCATCGCGTCGTCTCCAGGTCGTAGGCAAAGATCTGCCGATGCAATTGTTTGGCATATTCCACGGTCCACCCCGTCCCTCCTTTCATCTGTTTATGGTTGAAGGTAAACAATCAAACGTGTAGACGGCGCCGGCCCGTGCCGCGATGTGAAAGTTGCGTTTCAAGTATTCGGCCGTGATGGCGTTGGCAACCCCTTTTCCCAATTGATTCTGGGCCGTGATAAAGTAACTGTCGGCTCGGTTCAATTCTTCTTCCGTCAAGGGCGTGATGGTTCGACGGCGAGGGTGATGGGGTCCAATCACAACGTCCAATTGGGTCCCGAAATTGAGGGCTTGACGTTCCGCCTCGGCGTCCACGCCCGGCGCTCCACCCGTGATGATGGTGTACTCATTCAAAACGGGAATGTTCATGGCCATCGACATGATGATGATGATGAGTGCTCGTGAAAGAAATCAACGCAAAATGAGTCCGAGCCGGGGCAAGCGGGTTCTTTTCATTAGACCGTCTTCGACTTTGTCCACACGGGACGGTTGGCGGACCAATGGTATCTGTACGTGGACTGACACGTCATTCCGCATTGTCGTCGCATCTAATCCACGAAATGATGGCATTCGACTTGCGGGCAATGATGACGTATGGGGTCGGCGTGAAAACCGCAACCTTCCACGCAATCCAAGCGTTTCATTTTACGAAACGGGGGACACCCGTCAGTTTCGAGATCGAGGTGGGGGATGCCGAGTCGATCCAAGAGATCTCGTTCCACGTGCCCCCCCTTTGAAGGCCACTGTATCTCGCTCGTCGGTGCGGAATCGTTCGTACAGAGCTCGGATTTGCACGTCCAAGAGCCGGTGGGGGTAGGTCGCGGCGGCGGGGGGTGGTTGAAAGTGGAGGCCGTGAATGTTGCGCATGACCCAGCGGGCGGTGATCTTTTCCTTGTCCGATAACTGAGCATACTCGATGGGGAGATGGTAATGGACGACGCCCGAATGTTCTCGCGTCCAATCGCAGTACCCCATTTCGCGGCACAGAAAACGTCCCTGGATTTGGGACCCTTCCAGGTCGATGCAAACGCATACCTTTTCCATGTTGTTTGTTTTGTTGTGTTTTGTTTGTTGCGTGCGAGGGTTGGGGGGTGGTTTTTTATAGAGACTGGCAGGTGGGGGTGGGTTTTTTTAGCCAATCGAACGAGGCCACGTCACGAGGACGCCCACCAATCGGAAAAGACCACGTCACGCTACAGGGGGTCGTGGCCTTGGCATTTAAGGCGTGACGCCCTCTCACTCGTCCTCTTTTCGTTCCAGCTACTGTTGTCGAGAAGAAAAGATATGAGTATTAATCGAGTACCCACTCAACCGACTCCTGTTGCTGCGCCTAAAAAACGCAAAAACCCCTTCGACTCCAACGCCAACCCAAAGAGGAAGAAAGTTAACAAGGGGAAACGTTTGAGCAAGAAAGAAATGGCGGCCTTGAATCTTCCTGTGGAGGTCTTACCACCTCCGTTTCCCTCTGAAAATCAAGAAGACGATACTGTCACCATAACGGTACCACAATCTAAAGAGCTTGAGTCAGCCACGGAAGCCATCTTTGGGATTCAACCAACTAATGGTGTCACATCCACCGGGGAAATGGTCCTCAAGAGTATGGCCAAAATAAAGGCACTGGAGGATAAACTGAATGGGGGCCCTGAAAAGCAACCTCTCCAAGACCCCCCAGTTCCCGATTCGCCTCCCTTGTTGACCGAGGAAGAAGAGAACGAGGCGGATGCGTTCCTGGCGAGCCTTTGCAAAGACCCTACTGACCCGGTTCCTTCCACCCGGGTGGACGCGGCCACGCAGACGGACCCTTTGCCCCAATCCCCCGTCGTCGTCACCGACTTGTCGTGCCCCATTCACGAGTGGGCTTGTGCCCGGCCAATTGCGGGGGGGTTCTCTTACGAACGTTGCGGTCACGAGGGATGTCTGGTGTTCATTCCCACCCGTTACTTGGACACGATGTTAAAAGAATTGAAAGACCATCTTCACCCCGCCCTGAAAGCCCAGTGGTCTTCCTTGCGTTGCGACTGCGGGTTGAAACCTCGGATGAAACTGAGTCTGTCCCCCAACAATTACCAAAAGGTGTTCCTGACCTGCGGCGTCAACCAGAAAGGCGTGGAACAGTTTGGCAAAGAACGCTGTGGGTATTTCCAGTGGATCCATTGGAAACCCCGCGTCAGGAAAGAGGAGTACGACCCCGTGCCGTGGACCCCTTGGGAGCCGCACCTGGTCGACAAAGAAAGAGAAAGAGAGCAGAACAGAGAGCATGCGTTGGAGCCGGAGACCCCCGGTGGAACAAGTTTTGGCGAGGAGGGTTCGTGGTGGCGGGAACGAACAACACCATCGCCTATCCTGAAGAATTCAGAAATTTGAGTTCTCGCCCTTACCTGAAGGAGGCGTACGAGGAGATGAAACGGGTCCCAAAATGGAAAAAGATCATTTATCTGGATACTTTGAGCCGGTACCTGAAAGAGAAAGACCCTTCGTTGAAGATGTTAAAGGATGTGCAGTGGCTGAAAGACAAGTACGTGCCCGACGATTCTACCCCCCTCTTTGACTATTGGGTGCGTCGAGTCACCGAGAGGTTGGCCAGAGCCGCGGAAGAGTCACCCCGTGGCAAGCACAAATTCGTATCAGTCCTTTTTTGAACATTGTTTTTCTTCATGTAAAAAAATTTGTTTGGTTGATTAAAAACATTTTGTTGTCACGAACATTCACGGTGTGGTGTTGTTGTTTGTTGACGATAAAAGTCCCCTCCCCTCCTCCTTTTGTTACGAGTGCCTTGGATCCCATCGGTGAACGACATGGCCCCGCGTACCAAATCCCAAAAGAAGCGAGCCTTGGTCAGTTGGGGAGAGGTTAACGAATCTCCCGAGAAAAAAGGCAGTTTGGGGGGCGTGCAACGATTTGCCCAGCAGACGGGGTTGCCTCTGGCGCGGGCCAAACGCGTCTTGGAAGGGCTCTTGAGTTATACCTTGCACAAACCGCGTCGGAAACGGTTTCCCACCACCCCCGTGATCGTGTTTGCCCGCGACGAACAATGGGTGGCCGATTTGGTGGACATGCCGGCCTTGATGAAATGGAATGAGGGGTACCACTTCATTTTGACCGTCATCGACGTCTTGTCCAAGTACGCGTGGGCGGTGCCTTTGAAGAACAAGACGGGCAAAGCCGTGACGGAAGCCTTTGCCTCGATTCTGCGAGGCAGTAAAGGACGACAACCCTTGCGGTTGCAAACGGACGAAGGGACAGAATTTTACAACCGGACCTTCCAAATGTTTCTGAAAGAGCGAGGGATTGCGCTTTTTTCCACGCGCGGGGATAGCAAAGCCGCCGTGGTGGAACGATGTAATCGCACGTTGAAGGAACGCATGTACCGCATGTTCACCGCCCTGAATACGCTCCGGTACGAGGATCGGTTGCCGCTGTTGGTCCGAGGGTACAATGTCACCCCGCATCGAAGTATTGGCCTGCCCCCGAACCAAGTGACCCGCGCCAACGAACGCACCGTATGGGATCGCTTGTACGAGAAGCGGCTTCGACAGTGGAAACGCCCGACATTGAAGGTGGGGGATCGCGTCCTTCTCAACAAGAAACATCGTCCTTTCCAAAAAGGGTATTTGCCCGGATGGACGGAAGAAGTGTTCATCGTGCAACGCGCCCGAGGAGGCCCCGTGCCCACCTACAAGATCCAAGAAAAGGGGACGGGACGTCCGTGGAAGGGACCTTTTACAAAGAAGAGGTGCAAAAAGTCGAGGTGCCGGACGATGCCGTGTTTCGGGTGGAAAAAGTGCTTCGACGACGAGGACGGAACGTCTTGGTGCGTTGGAAGGGGTGGCCCAGCAAATACGATAGTTGGATCACCAAACGCCATATGACCTCGTTATAAAGAGGGGGTACGACCCCACACGGGCCACGAAGTCGTCGACTTCATGAATCGCGTGGTGCTCCTGAGCGATGTCTCCCCGGAATTTCCCAACAACACCCCGGATGCGTTCAAGGAACGATTGGCGGAACCGCTGGCGTTGGATGGGGAATGGGAAGTGGGGTTGCTGTCCCTCTCCATCCCCAATAGCGGACGGGCGTTGACGCACGTCGCAGGGCTCGAGAGGGACGTCATGTTTGAGCTGGCTTACACTCTGGTGGATACCCTCGATCAACCGACCCTTCGCAGTTACATGATCAACGGCGATCGTTTGCAAGACGAACAATTCATCAAGAATGGAGTGGACATGATGGCCTCCATGATTCGACTCTTCGAGCGGGACGCCTTTGCCCAAACGCAAGCGCTGGGACGTCGTTGGGAGAAGGCCCGTCGACCCACCTTTCGTTGGGAAGGCTCGTGCTTTGTCGTGGAACACAAACTGTTGGAGAAAACCAAACCCGTTCCCACCAACCCTGTACCCGGCATTCGGTTGATGGTGAATAAAAAGTTGGCGGTGGGCATGGGGTGGTTGCACGCCGAGGGGACGGCACTGGGGGAAAATCTCCACTATTCCCTCCCGTTCGAAGAGGCCAAGAAGTCCTTCTATTCCGTCAAGGACACGAAACTGGGGACGACAAAGATAGACGAGAAAACGGACACGCCAATCCTCTGGCACGCGAACCGAGGGTACCTGTCTCTCTCGCTGATCGTCAATTGGCACTTTGTGAATCTCAACGACGCCTTTGCCGATTACGTGGGGAGTACGGGACGACGCTTCTTCGTGTACACGGATCTGGTGGAAAGCAATCGGATGGGCGGTGAACTCCACCCCTGGATTCGAGAAGCGCATTTTCCGAAAAGCGGAGACGGGGTGCAGTTTTTTGAACCGTTGCAAATCCAATGGATGCCTTTACGACGCCCCTAGATCGACATCGTCGAAGTGCAACTGGCCGACCGGAGCGGGATCTTGGCCAAGATGAAAAAAGGCCAAACGGTCGCCACCTTCTCGTTCCGCAAGGTGACGGTATAAAAAGCCAGCCCTCCCACCCTCCCTCGTCGATCCTCAAGTGTCGTCATGTTGGGAGGCAGTTTAACGCGTTATCATCCCCCCTCGACGAGAATGGGGACGGGGCAAAGCGGAGGCGCCTTCATGCAAGACTTGATTAAATTGGCCACCCCGCTGCTCGCGTCCTCGTTGCGCGAGGGAAAAGCGGCGCTGGACCGAGGTCAATCGTGGAAACAGGCGGGAAAAGCGGTGGTCGGTGCCTTGGGACGAGGGGTGAAACGAAAAGCCCAGGCAAGCCCAAGCAACGGATCTATAAAAAAGCGGCGAAACGAGCCCGAGACATTTTCGGCGAGTGAAGACAGAAAACATTAAGAAAAAAAATAGCAGCAGCACCACCACCATGGTCCACCCCCTGGTCGTGCAATCGCGACCACCGGCATCCGACGGGAAGGGGACGGTATAAAAGTCCAGTCCAACGCGGGGGTTGGATCTCGTCGGACGTGGCGCCTCCACCGGGGTATTGGTTCACTCGACGACGACTACGTCAACGCGGAGGTTGGATCTCGTCGGACGTGGCACCTTCACCGGGGTATCGGCTCACCAGATACATAAAAAGGGTCCACGCGCGTCCACGGAAACCCAAACGCCCACGCCCCTGAACGCAACTATGTCTTTGGAATTGTTTACGATTCCCACGGCCGACATTGCTCGGCAGGGGTATCGGATGGTCAAATACAGTCCGTCCACCACGGGAATCCGACCCATCACCTTAACGGTGCAAGCGTTGGATGATTTTTGCGATTTGGATCGAAGTTATTTGGAACTGGAACTGCGTTTGCATTTGGCGTCCACCAACGGCCTGGTGGCGGACGCGAATGCCGCCTCGGACGCCGGCAACGCCCGATTCGTGTACGCGGTCAACAACATTGCGCATTCCATCTTCAAACAAATGAATCTACGATTCAATGGAACTCTCATGAGCGAACAGACGGACACGTACGCATACAAGGCATTCCTAGAAACCATCTTGAATTTTAATAGAGAGGAAGGAGAGACCTTGCTGGCCGCGCAAGGATGGGTGAATCAATTGGATGTCGTCCCTCGGATCCAAGCCACCGGCGCCAACGACGACCTGCCCACCACGGCCGGATGGTTGCACAATTCGGTGCAAGCCCTGAAAACGGCCTCCGTGCGATTTCGCGGCAACCAGACCGTGACGACGTTTCTGATCAAGCCGCACCTGGAAGCCTTTCACACGGGACGTCTTCTCACCCCGGGAGTAGAAATGGTCTTGGAACTGTTTTGCCATGCCCCCGACGTTTTCACGTTTGGCACCAAGACGAGTGGCACGGGCGTGAAACGGATGGTGAAGTTGAACCACGAGGATCTGAAAGTGACCCTGCATTTGTGCCGAGTGAGTTTGAATCCCACGGTGTACAGCGCGTTGCAAACCGATCGAAAAAGCAAGCGACAGACGGCCAAGTACCCGGTGGTGAGAAGCGAGATCCGGTCCTTTTCGTTCGAAGGACGGACCACCAAATTCACGGAAGATAACGTGTTTGTGGTAAAAGTGCCCGATCGGATGATCGTGGCGTTGGTGGACAGTCGAGCGGTTCCTGGAAGCGTGTGGTCGTTTGCAGCACCACGGTTCCTCCATGGTGAGACCGGAGGATTGGGGGCAAGGTGGACGATGCACGTTGTTCGCGTTCAACAATGTACCCTCGGGCGTGGCGGACGACCCCGAGTACCGAAACCCGAAACAAGCTGGCAATCTGCGCGTGGAAATTGATTTCCAGGCTGCTCTGAATAACAATATCACCGTGTTGGTCTGGGGCGAGTTTGAAAATCTGTTTGAAGTGGATGGCAACGGGGCTGTCTTGTATAACCTGCACCGTTAGCTGAAGAAAACAAGAAAGAAAGAAGCATGGAATTTGTAGCGCTGAGCGATACCGCGTTACGCTACCTGGCCAGGGACGACGACGCCTTGAAACGCGTGTTTTGGGACGTGCTCCCGTCGGACGGATTGCCGCAACCTCCCACCGTGACGACCCGGGCAGGCTACATCGTGAACACGGACTCGACGGGGTACCGGGAAAACATTGGCTGGCCGTGTGGACCGAACCGGGACGAGGTTGCGAAGTCTTTGACAGTTACGGACTGCCCTTGAACACGTACCCGGCTTCAGGCATGCACGAATGGTTGGCGCAATGGCCCACGGTGTTTCGAAGCGGCGTCACCCTTTAAGCCCCCCGGAGTCAAACCTGTGAACATTACGCCTTGCTGTTTCTCAAAGCGCAAGTACGAGGGGTCTCGTTTGAAGAGTTCTTGGCCGAGTTTTCGCCGCACGACCTGGTGTCCAACAACGTCAAAGTGGCGCAACGGATGAAAACCTTGATCCAGGAAGAACTGAGCGAAATGGACAATGCCGTCCCCAATCGTCAATGCAGCGTGAGCTTTCAAGAGAACAAGGAACATTTCCGCGTGTAAAACAGAAAGACAGAAAAAAAAGAAAACAGTTGTTGTTGTTGTTATGGTTGTTGTTGTTATTAAAGAAAATAAAAAAACAAGTGGTTGAAAAAGGTTTCCGGTGCATTTTTTAATTTAAATAATAAAAAACAGACCCTTTTTCACCGTGAATGCTCTGATGGTCTAGTGGTTCGAATCCTGGTCACTGCATCTCTTTTTTTTTTCTTTTTTCATCATAGAAAGAGCCATCTCTTGCTGGGGAGGGAGTCATTGTTGTTTCTTTTTTTGGGCGCACAAGGGTTGAAATGAGTCGAATGATCACGCGGCAAGATTCGCAAAACGTGATTCAAAGCCTGAGAGAGTTGGAATGGGGAGAGATTCTACACCACCCCGACGATGTCTTGTGGAATCGATGGGATTATCGTCATTATCGTCGATTGCGTGCACTGGCCGAACGAGGTGACTGGGATGCCCTCGTGACCGCGCTTCGGTCTTGCGGGGAAACCCACGTCAGGGAAAGCGTGGAAACCCTGATAAAACAACGCACCCCTCGATGGTACCGTCACTACCTGGCACCATGATTCGCATGCCGAGTAGCGTCATGGTCGGCGGCCCCTCGGGGTGCGGCAAAACCCAATTGCTGGACGTCCTGTTGACGGAACAAGGCGCGTTTCAACGGACCCCGGCTCGGATCGTGTACTGTTACGGGGTGTGGCAACCCCGCTTTCTCGCATGAAGAAGAAAGGCATTCGATTTCATCAAGGCATCCCGACCCCCTCTCACTTGGGACAATGGTTCGAAGGTCGAGGGGCGATATTCTTTTGTTGGACGGTCTCATGGAAGAAGGAGGCAACGACAAGCGCGTGTTGGATTTATTCACCAAAGATTCCCATCATCGCAACATCACGGTGTTCTATTTGACGCAAGATTTGTTTCCGCTCGGCAAATTTGCCAAGACCATCAACCGAAACGCGCATTATGTAATCGCCTTCAAGAATCCGCGCGATCGCACAGGCATGCGAAATTTGGCGTTGCAAGCGTTCCCGGGCAAATGGCAGGGGGTGATGGACGTGTTCAACCTCTGCACGCAGAACCCCTTTGGCTATTTAATGTTGGATCTCCACCCGGCGTCCGACGATCGGTTTCGGTTGTGGACGAATCTGCGCGAACAAGAAGAGCCCCCGGTGGTCTTTGAAGAAACGACATGAGTCGTGAAAGTTCACCCTCCCCGCAACTCATTCGCGACGCGCGGAAGAGCGACGACGCCCTTCTGGATCCGGCATACCTGGAACAGATGGAACGGTTTTGGGCCACGCTGTCGCCGGCCCGAGTAGGCACGAGCCCCCAACCCGCCGCCACGGCGCGTCCGGCGGGGGTGGGGGTGTCGACCTCCTTTTCGTCCCCTCAAGACCTGAACCCGACCGACTTGTTGTAAGAATTGGGGATGGCGGTGTCCCCCAAACGTCGTGCCTCCACGTCCTCCCCCTCGTTTCGGTCTCCGTCGCCGTCCCCAGCACCCACCCCGTCTGGGACCGTCCCCGGCACGAGAAGGAATTGGTCATGACGACCGAGGAAGAAACGCGATTACGGCAACAATACCGCATCACAGACGACGATTTCGAGAGGTACATGGCCACTCTCCCCGCGTACGACGTCGCAGGCTCCCCCGCGTCACCTGCCGCCGCCGCCCCACCCACGACCGTCTCGGCCACCAGGACGGCAGCAGGCGCCCCCAGCGGTCCGTGAGGGTCCCCTTCGTCCTTTTCGTCGTCGTCGTCATCTCCCTCTCCCCTCGTTCCCCTCGCGGACGAGGCAGGCGACCCAGAGGACGTCGGGGCCCCGGCCCGACCAATCGACGCAATCAAGAGGACATGCGTCGACAAATGGATCTGTTGGCGGAAGATGCCAGACAGGAAGCTCGCAACCGTCGCATACGCAATATCACGCATACCAATACCGTGACCACGGTGTACGAAGACAACGGCGAAGCTCCCACCGTAAGTCGGACCTCCTCCCGCATCACCAATCCATAAAAAAGAGGCAGAGAACACATAGACACACCCACTTCGGTGCAGACAGTGATCGCGATGGTTCGAGGAAACGGGGTTCGCCGACGCACGACTCCCCGCATCCGATGACGGCGGCGTGGAAGGTCCCAACATCAACAAAAACAGGGAGGAAATTTCCTTCCCGTATTAGTTCGCGACCTGCAACGGACCTTTGGAAAAAACCGTGGGTACCTTGGCCAAAGGCGCCTCCACAGAAGCGCAAGCCTTGGCGTTGGCCAAAGGCAGTGTCGCCGTGGCCGTGAAAAGACGTCGACGGCAGACGAGGGGGCGTCAACGCGGGGGTGGCTTGGAACAACTTTTTCCTCCCATCCTGCGCGCCGTGAAATCGCTCATGGGAGGTCAATCCCTGGGAGCCTTGGCGAAAAAAGCCGCGAAAGAATTGGCCAAAGAAACCGTCAAGAGTGGGGCGCGAGGGGTGGCCCGCAAAATGTCCAGTACCGTGCGAGGCATCAAACGGAGAGCCACGCGGGCTGCGCAACGCGTCAAACGACGTCTGCCGGGACTATAAAAAACGAACGAGAGACCTTTCGAGGAAATCATCATCCTTGCCGTCGACACGCGCGACCTGGGTCATGCCGAAAGGAAAACGATGACCACGACGACGTGCCCTGCGTCGATACGGAGTCAAAACACGACGACCCCGCAATCGTCAACATGGAGGCGTGTTTCCTTTACTGGCATTGGCCATGCCCGCCTTGATCGCCGCGGGCAAAGCGGCCGCGTTGGGTGCGGCGGGAGGCGCGGCGGGGTTCGGTGCCAAAAAAGGCTTGAAAGCCGCGACGCGTAAACGGAGGTGAAAAAAACAAAAACAAGAGAGAGTGAAAGAAAACCCGTGGAGTATAAAGCAAGCACGATGCCTACGGACGGCGGTCGATCCGAGTGTACGTCATGCGTCGCATCCATCGTCAGTTGCCCTTCTTGAAAAGTGTCTTGAAGGAAGTCGATCAGCAACGACGACAAGAACGTTTGCAATTAGCAAACGCGGTTCAAATAAATGCCATCAGCGATTTGGCGATGAACACGTTACGGGGCACGGTCCCCCTCTCCCGTTCCAATTATCGAGTGCTACTCCCCCACCGCCAGGCCTTGCGCGAGATGGCGAAAAAAAAGAATTCGATAAAAAGACGTCGAGAGACCATGCAATCGCAAACGGGGGCGGGTCTCTGGCGCTGGTTGAATTGCATCTGCGAAAGAGCCATCAAGTCGCGATGAATCACGTGTCGCACCTTATAAGAAGAACGGAACGACGGGAAAAGAACGTCAGGCCACCTTACAGCGCGTGGTGGAGACCTTGCAAAGTCGAAATCGAGACGTGGAGAGGCTCGAAAAAGAACTCGTGACGCTTCGCGAGCGATTGAGGCAAAAGGAGGACAACGTGGAGGTATTGTGTCAACATTTGCTGAATCTACGCGATCACCAACTCTGCCGCTACTGCCGAGCCTACGCTGACGTGTTGGGAGACGGAAGCGGCAAAGAATGACCATGAGCGCGTTTCAGGCCCAAGCTGTCACCGACCCTCGACGGTTTCTTCAATTGCAAGAACTGTGATGGAAGACAGTCGGTTGAATAAGGCGGCGACGTTGGCGGCCGAAGAAGACGTGTTGCTCAACTCCGACCTGGACCCGGGCCTCAAAGTCGCGTTGGCTAAACCCTTGGCGCGTCAAGTGCGCGTGTGGACCAAACGCGTCCGACAACCGGGCATGACGGCCCCGGGAACGGGGGTGGGAGCGCCAGCGGCGGAGGATGAGGATCTGGCCGAGGCGCCCATCTCCACCTTCCTCAAACAGATGATAAAAGGACGCACCCCGTCCACACCCGCGCCAGGTCCAAAACCGGCCAAAGCGACGGAGACCCCGAAAAAGGTCAGCGTAAAGAAACTCACGACCCCGTCGGGTATTCCGAGACCCATCCGTCCGAGGCAACTTCCCTTTGACACACCCGCGTCGGCACCCGGACCCTCGACATCGTCGTCGTCCCTGAGCGTGACGCTGAAGAAACGAGCCAAACAGACGATAGCGAGTGTCGCGAAAAAAACCCAACAAGCGATCCGAGACAAAGCCAAGGCGGCTCTCGAAAAAAGAGCGAAAAGGGAGTTGGAGAGACTCAAGACGAGTTGGTTGGATTGGAAGTGATGGGGCGCGGTGAAACACCCAAAGGGAGAAGGCAACGGGCTCCCCGCCGACAAAGAGCCATTCGAGGAGAAAGTTTCGACATTCAAAAGTTACTGGCCAAAACGGGGATCGAATTTCATTGGCCGGGGTATCAATACATGGGCCCCCGGAACGCATCTCGCCAAACGCCTGAAAGTAGGGGATCCCGGGAAAAATCGATTGGATCGATTGGCCAAGCAACACGACATCGATTACGGTCGTGCCAAGACGTTGCAAGACAAGTGGAAAGCGGATGAAAAAATGATCCGAGGGATTGCCAACCTGCCGGGAAAACACACCCTGACGGAGAAGATTGTGAAAAAAATCATGCAAGTCAAGAAACGTTTAAAATTGTAAACAAAAGACACTTTATTGTAAAACAAACGTTGGGTTCAAGTTGACAGACAAAAAAAATCAACTACTTGTAAACAAAAAATAAAAGTTTTTTTTGAGTCAATTTGCGTCTCCTTCGTACGTAAAACCAAAGTCTTGACTCCATCGATAAATCGAGTCAAAGAGTTCGTCGTCGATGAGAATTTCCTCGACGGGGGACGAAAACTCGCGTTCCAATTGCGCCGCAAAACGCGGAAGATGATTGTGAGGATCGATGGCACTCGTCGTCGTCATTTCAGACACGATGGCATCGATTGTTTGTTCTTCCCGCAATCGAGCCGTGACCCTGGCCTGTCCTTCTTGCCGGACCCTATTCCGTCGTTCCATCCATGCCTCGACCCAGTGATCCTCGTCCTCATCCTCATCATAATCCTCTTCCCGCAAACAAAGGGGGCAACAACGCCGATGGGGAAGAGAACGAGGAGGAGGAGCAATCAACCGTTGGAATGCCTCTTCTTCTTCTTCCTCGTCGCAGAGGCATGGAAGGCGAGGAATCCACGGGTAGCGGCACCCCAACACGCCCAACCCCGGAGGCATGGTGCGATCGACGAACCAATGGGACGGACCGAGGGGGTGAGATGTTGTGGTTCACGTTGTCGCTGTCGTTGTGATTCACGTTGTTGCTGTGGTTGTTGTTGTTGCTGTTCACGTTGTCGTCGTTGTTGTTGTTGTTGTTGTTGTTGCCTTTGTTCACGTTGTCGTTGTTGATTACGTCGTGGTTCGCGTTGTTGTTGGCGTCGTTGTTGCCTTTTTCGCGTTGTTGTTGTCGTTGTTGCCTTTGTTCGCGTTGTTGTTGTTGTTTTCGCCATCGTGCTTCTTCCTCCCGCCGTTCAATTCCTTCCTCACCGTCAGCGAAACCCTCCGATCGGCTTGACGATGCAGGCGTCGTAATTGTTCACGACATTGATCAAAGGGGCGGGATCGAAACTGCGCCATGCAATGAAGGGGCACCAACACCACGCGCAGCGAGTGCGGTTTGAGATAATCCGCGCGTTTCAGGGCCGAGCGACGTCTCCTTTGACGCTGTTTTCTCGCCAAGTAAGCCCGATAGGTGCGCATGGCGGCTTTGTTTGTCTTGGATCGTTCCTGTCTCCACCAATCGTGGTATCCCGGGTTTCTCGCGCGATACCTTCGATGTTGTTCTCGCATTCTCTGTTTCCACAGTTTCACCTTCACGGCTTTGGTCAACGGCATGGTGAACGAGGGTCGTCAAGCACAGAATGAACCGTTTGGTCGGATTGGCAAATCATAAACCTAAGAGAAATGTCAGGCAACGCCCAGGGTGACAGAAACAAAATACCCATACCCCCCCCATGGGTACCCCGTTCCTCTCCAGCATGCAACGTCCATCTCCTCGAGGGTATAAAAGAGTGCAGAGTGAAACCTAACCAACTCGTTTTTTTGTGCCGTGGCTGTAAAAACGCTGTTCAACCTCGAAAAAACTCAAAAAGGCACTTTCTTTGTCAATGAACACTTTGTCTAGTATTTTTCTCCTTCAAAATGGCCGACGGCGAAGACGATCCCGGCGAATTGGACGATGACGACTTGTTGGAGGCCATGGAAGACGTCGAAGAGAACAACCGGGGCCACCTCTTCGAGTTTCGACTCACCCCGGGCTCGGATCGACGTGTACAAAAGTTTGGGTTAGGACGTCGCGTGTTCGATGCCACCCTCCACCATCGCACGGATCTCTTACATCCCCAACAATACGACGTGGGCTACGAACTCGAACAGGCGTTGCGTCGAGCCATCGATCAAGAATTGGAGGGCGACCACCTAGCCGACGACGATCACGTGTTGTTTACCATGCGACATCCCACCTTTCTGCACCCCTTTCAATCGTTTCACGTGCCAGTGCGGGAATGGCGTGAACAGAGTCCACGGGAAAACCTCCTCTTGCAAAAAATGGCGGAGAAATTAAACTCCAATGAACAATTCAAAGCGGACGATCGCTTGAAAGTGCAAATCACTACCATAAAGGATCCCGGACGGGGCAGCGGTCAGCAGTCTTCAGCGCCGATGAGGGATATCAAGTGATCTTTGGACAGGGCGAGAAACGCGCTGACCAACGTTACCTGTTTCTCTTGAAACACGAGGATCATTATTACAGGTTGAAATCCATTCCCGCCATTTTCGGACGCAGTTACTATTGCCACTTGTGCGACAAGGGGTACGACAACGAGGATTTTTCGCGTCATCCCTGCGTGAAACGACGTTGCATGGCCTGCAAACAGAAATACTGCCGCGATTACCTGGCACTCCTCCCGGGCGACAGCAAACCCCCGCGACCGACGCAACGTCCCTGCCCCGAATGCCGACGCTGTTTCTACGGAGACCGTTGCTACGAGAATCACCGGGTGTCTTCTCCCAACGGACAAGTGGCCGACACCCCGGATCACTCCGACTGCGCCAATCTCCAAACGTGCGAGAATTGTCACAAATTCCTCGATTGGTGGAAAAATCGACGCAAACGTCAACGTCCCCACAAGTGCGAGGAATATTTTTGCAAGACCTGCAAAGATTATGCGGACGTTGCCACCCATCGTTGCTACATCCAGCCGGTGCACGATCCAGACCCGGAGGAGGAAGCAGCAGCAGCAGCAGGACCGCCTCCCGCCAATCGCGCCAGACCTGCCCCGCGTCACGCCGCCCACGCCGTCCGCTTCTTGGCCGCCAACGAGCCCGAGTCAGGGGGAGACGAGAACGAGAACGAGGAGTATATGCGGACTAAGAAAGCACGCAGGACGACCAATTGCACGTACCCATCCTCATCTGCGCCAAAGGGGAGGACCATCTCGACACCGTGCCCGCCCTGGCGTTCTACGGTCGCGATTGCATCGGGCAATTTTACGATTGGCTGCTGACCAAAACGGAGGTGTTGGGTGAACCGCGGGAAGTCACCGTGATCTTTCACAATTTCAAAGGTTACGACGGGATGTTCGTCCTCCAGTACCTCTACGACAATCGCATCGATGTCAAAGATCAAATTTGCGTGGGATCCAAAATCTTGAGCCTGAGAGCCGGACGTTTTACGTTCAAGGACAGTCTGTGTTTCCTTCCTTATCCCCTCTCCGACTTTGCCGCCACGTTCAATCTGACGGAAAGCAAGAAAGGCTTCTTTCCGCATTTCTTCAACACCGAGGCCCATCAAGAGTACGTGGGGCCTTTGCCCGAGGCGCGCTATTACGACCCCGAGGGCATGAAACCGGACGTGCGAAAAGAGTTTGACAAATGGTACCCGACCGTGCAACATCTCGAGTTCAATTTGCAGGAGGAAATGCTAGCCTATTGTCGATCGGATGTGCAAGTGCTCAAAGCCGGCTGCGAAATCTTTCAACGGGAATTTGCCGCCAAAGCCGATTTCAACCCCATGGAGAAATGCATCACCATCGCCTCGGCCTGCATGCGGTATTACCGCAAAAAAAACATTTACGTCCCCGCACTCTGGCCTTGGAACCCCCCTGCGGATGGAATGGGAAAAGGGGGCACCAATCCCTGAAAGCCTACCAATGGTTGGAGTGGCAGAATTCCCAACAAACCCAAAGGGTCATTGCGCACGCGTTCAACGGGGGCGAATGCACTCTCCAAGTAGGTGGCCGTCGCTATCAAGTAAACGAGTTCAACGAGACGACCCGCACCGTGTACGAATTTCACGGGTGTTTGTGGCAGGATGCCCCGTCTGTTTCAAGGGGAGCATGACCAAGCCCACCCGTCTCCACCCCGATCGCACCAAGTGGGAAATGCACGAAGCCACGATGCAAAAACAGCGGCAATTGGAAGCCGGCGGCTACCGCGTGGTCGTCATCTGGGAATGCGGTTGGACGAGATTGTGTGAACGAGCCGACGTCGCCGCCTTTCTCGAGTCGCGCCCGTTCACCGTCCCTTCGCTGGATCCGCGCGACGCCTTCTTCGGGGGTCGCACCAATGCCGTGCGACTATAGGACGAGATGGACGAAACGCAGGGGGAAGAAATTCGGTACGTGGATGTGACGTCACTGTACCCCACCGTCAACAAGTACGACCAATACCCCATCGGACACCCCGTCATCGTCACCCACCCGGTGCAAGACATCGACCAATACTTTGGCATCGCCGACTGCATCGTGTTACCACCCGAGGGGTTGTTTCATCCCGTGCTGCCGTACCGTTGCAAAAAGAAAATCACGTTTCCCCAGTGTCAAGCCTGCGTAGAAGAAGAAATCCCCAAACGCATGACCGAGCGAACCTGGGTGTGCGAACACACGGCGAGTCAACGCAGCATCCGAGGGACGTGGTGCACCCCCGAAGTGTACCACTTTCCCCCCGCGCAACGACGTACCTGGTTGTTCGAGGACTACGTCAACGTGTGGCTGAAAGGAAAAACGGAAGCCTCCGGGTGGCCGCCGAACGCCGACGGGAGTCTCAAAACACCCGAGCAGCAAACGTTCTTCCTGAACGATTATTGGGGGCGGGAAAGGATCCGCCTCGATCGGGCCAACATGAAATCCAACAAGGGGAAAAAAGCCACCAGCAAACTGGCCCTCAATTCCTTCTAGGGAAAATTCGGCGAGCGGGAAAACAAGCGGAAGATCGAGCAAATCACCGTGCTCGCTAAGTTGTACGAATTCATGAAAGACAGGACGATCGTCATCCATGATCTCCGCATCATGAACGAGGAGTGCCTCGAGATCTCCTACGACAAAATTGATGACGACGTCCCCGTCGCTCAAACCTCCAACGTCTTCGTGGCCGCATTCACCACCTGTTGGGCCCGGCTACGCCTCTACCATCACCTGGATCGCGCAGGAGACAATGTCCTGTATTTCGACACGGATTCCGTGGTCTACAAATGGAAATCCGGCGAACCCGAGATCCCCCTGGGGAATTTCCTCGGCGAGATGACAGACGAATTGGACGACAAGAAAGGCAATCGTGACGTCATCGTGGAATTCGTATCCTGCGGCCCGAAAAACTATGCCTACAAGACGCGTTTGGGAAAGACGGAAGAGAAAATTCGCGGGTTCACCCTGAACGTGCGCGGACAACATCTTCATTTTCAAGCCATGAAAGACACCCTGTATCTCGAATTGCGATCGCCTCTCCCCAAACCCCGCACCATGAACGTACCCAACCCGCATTTCATCCAGAGAGACAAGCGCACCAAGACATTCACCACCGTTCGCAGGGACAAACGATGGGGGGTGGTCTACGGCAAACGCGTCATCGCCGATGACATCAGTTTCAAGAATCTCCCTTACGGCTTCAGTTGGCTTCGACCCGACGAGGATCTCGTCGATTAAAAAAGGGCGACCGTTACACAAGTCCAGGACAATGTGACTTTTGACCCGACGAACAGTCAAAGGGCGTTCTCCCAGTCGGGGATGGAACCCATGTCCCCGCTTTTAAAAATTGTTTTTTTTTTTGCTGATTTCGTTTTGTGACTACTAAAAAAGGTCCGTTCTACCATTCGGGGATGGAACCCATGTCCCCGCTTGTCAACTAGCTTTTTGTTTTTTTCGCTGTGTGACTATTAAAAAGGCATTTTTTTGTGTTATTTTCTGTTATTTTTCTCTCTCTGGCCGAGCGGGATCTGGGACCTACCCCGCCTGCGGAACCAGAGCGACCGGTCACTCAAACCATCCCCGAACCATTTCCGAACGATCCCGAGGCATCCCCGAACCCATCCCGAGGGATCCCGAGTAGAATCTGGACCCCGGTCCGTTAAACGCCCGCCCCACCCCTCCCCCCAACTTTTTTTTGCCTCACTTTCATGCCAAACCGTGATATCATCCTTTCCTACTCGGCCTCTTATTGGCTGACCTTCTCTTAATGAGATGCAAATGAGATGCTAATTTTATGTACTCGCTCCTGATTGACCAGGATACTTCGTGAGCTGCTCTTGCTGCTGATGCCCATATATACCACAACTGTACTTGGTTTCACCTTGACATCTCCACTTAAATCACTGATGGTCACCTTAAATTGCCTAAAGTCGCTCAAAATCGCCTTAAATCGCCCAAAATCGCCCAAAATCCCCCTAAATTTTGGAAAAAATGGCTAAAATCGCCTTAGTTAAGAGACTTTGGGTCTCAGAGTAGGCCTGGTTGTGCTAATGGACGGACCATTTTTTTTTTGACAGGGGGGGTTGGAAAATTTTCGCATGCAAACATTTTTTTATATGCGGCACCTGCTGCAAACAATTTATTTTGTGTCTCCGTCCAACTGTTATACTTCCAGCAAACAATTTTTTTCTTTATTTTTTGTTTGCATACAATTTATTTCAGTCTTTATAGCCTCTGCAAACAATTTATTTTAAAATTTTCCAACCCCCCACCCCCGTCAAAAAAATAATGGTCCGTCCCTAACAATCGTCGCGCCTTGGAATCGTCACACAATCTACTTCGATCACGCGCTTCCGAAACCGAGTTACATCCGGCTTATCTCTTGCTCACTTTACAATTCGTGGTATAATTTGAAACGTAGTGGGGGTGTTATCTTTAAGGCTGAAGGAAAAACGTTTCATGGCGAAACTATTAATCCAGGATACTACAACCTAGATAATCTGGAAACTCATTTGCTTGACTCCTTTCGCGATAAAGAACCTCTGAGAATATTTAAAAATACACCTTCACATGGGCTAATAATTAGAAAAAACTATGACATGGAAAGCTTTTCTTTGACTAACAGCTTAAATAAGCTTCCCGGTCTTAATGGAAATGCTGAAATGCAAGTTGAAGCTCTTTTTACCAATCGGCTAAACTCACCGACAAGTTATTACATTCACTGTGACCTAGTCGATAAAGAGCAAAACTTGCTAAACGGAAAACCGTCAAGTGTTTTGGCTTGATTTGACATAAAAGGAGGGTTTTTCGAGAAAGTTCACTACCAAACGGCTCCACAACATGTCTAGCGTGACACCTCGTCTGGCGATTATGTAAATAGCGTGTCTATATCAGTCAGAGACGCAAACAATGACCTCTTTGATTTTAATAACATGCCCTTAGAATTTGAAATAGAGATAAATTAAAAAATCTTAAATATACACACGCTATGAGTTCGGCTAACATATTACCTCCGTCTGCTCCGGAATACAGCGATACTTAACCCCTCTACCCAGACTTGCTAATCGTCGATGATTTTCGTCTTAAGAAAATCTCTGACTTACAAAAAGAGCTTGAATCAGAAGCTGGCCACTATAGACTGGTCGCAAAAAAATACAAACGAACCCACTCCATTGTCCACGGTTCGGCGGTTGGCCTTGGTTTTATTTCTGCTGGCTTGTCTTCTGCCACCTTGGCAACAGCCTTGACTGGTTTTGGAATTGTCGCTAGCCCGCCACTGGCCAGCATCATTGCTAACTATCGTCTCACAGCTGCGTCCAAGTCAGATTTGAAAAATTAAACTCAGGGTTTAATCTCTATTGCTCAAGGGAAATATCCCGAAAAAATCTAAACCACTGTATATAACAATGTCTGCTCTAAAAGAAATAACTGCCCTTCTCAAAGAAGCAAATAAAAAATACGATGAATTGTATCAGAAGCACAAAGACTTTAAAATCAGCTACATCCGCCTTTATCAAGACTATATGAAACTGCAAAACAGACTACTTTGCCAAGATTGCAAAACACGATGTAAAGAAGAGGAAGAAGGTGGTTGCACCAAACTTTGCCATCTTTGCAGCATTCCGAAGCGCCCCAACTTTGTTGAAAAAGGTTTTTTGGGGGCGCTTCGGAATATATTTTTTTAAAAAAATAAAAGGGGCGCTTCGGAATGTATTCGTTGAAAAAATGTTTTGGGGGCGCTTTGCTATTTTGGGGCGCTTTGTAATGTTCGAGAAGTTTCGTTTACTATTTTTAAAAAATGAAAAATTATTATGGTCCTAATTGAACATTTACATTACTAAATTTAAACATGACTACATTGCGATATCCTGAAGTTTATAAGCGTTTTATCACACAACTGTCTATCATTAGACGTATGGATAAAAAGACTCAACTAAATGTTTTAGATAATCAACATAAACAAGTCTTGCTACGTTCATTCACTGGCAGCAACTACCTAACCGAACTTCACCGCTCACAACTACCAGAAAGGTCTGTGTCATCTTCGAAACTCTTAGTTTGACAGCAGAACAGGAATTTTTCCAACATTATCGCAAAAACGAGTTTGTTATCACTGTCAATAGAACAAACAAAATGATAAAATCGTGTCTAGAATGTGGCGGTTCATTTTCACTCAATTGTGAATTAGCAGAACTTATTTGTACAAAATGCGGCCGCGTTGAAATAATAGACGGAGCGGCCTTTACTAGTGAACAACTCTACAGAAATAATATGAAAAGAAAAAGCTGTTCTACTTCAAAGCATAATTTTAATTATTGGCTTGATCACATATTCGGAAATGACTCATTGACAAAATTAGGCGACAGCGAAAAGATTTTATCAGAATTACGGAAAGAAATGGCAAAAAAAATATTCTTCCACCATTTCTAACAATGGATATTTTAAGAGATTTACTGCGTAATATTGGCCGTAGTAATTTATTCAAATTCTCTACTCTGTTGTTACACGTCATTTCCGGTAAAACCCCCCGCCGTTGACCTACGAACAAATAGGTCAAACAAACTTTGTTTACTCACGCATAAGGGATTACCTTCCAAAAAGAATTTATTATCCCTTTGTGGTTCACAAAATCTTGGATCTAATTTTACCAAACGGGCCACAACGCGAGATTTTATCTTACATAAAACTTCGGAAACCCGCTACAGATCTAAAGAACGAACTTCATTGGAGTTCAGCTATTAGAGCCGCAGGCATTAATCCTGTGTCGAAAGTGACTCCGCATCCTGACAGTCCTGGGCGAACATGTCTGACATCTGGTCAACGAAGTCCTCCCACGGTGGGATGGCGCGGCGGTGCTGGGCGAACGATGAGAACGAGCAGTTTCGTGGGAATGGAGATGCCGAGAGTAGAGCAGATGATTGAAGAAATGTCCACCGTACCGCTCCCCTGACACCGCTTTCGAGAACTTTGTGCATGTTGCTTGGGCTGATTGGCTGGTCTTCAAAGGTGAGGCCGGCATAGACAAAGTTGCCCTCACTTGTTTTCCTCATGTTATTACGGTCAAGTGGGCGGAATCTTCACGTCGGGCTTGGGAAAAACAATCCAAAAGCGGGCCAGGGGGTTGTCCAGGGGTTTAGAGGTGTCCGGTCCGGTCCTGATCTCTTGCTGCATCATGGGGACAATGCGAAGGTTTTTCACGAATGTTTTTTGGCCCGAGCACTGCTAACTCTGGTTGTTGGCGACGGTAGTTATTTCGTCGGCCTCGAAATAACAGAAAGTCGTTATTTTTTTCCAGAACGGCGAAAACGGGGAGGAGTTCGCCCTCCTTCGTGTATTTCTGAAAGGTGAAAGTGGGGTTGTAGAAGTTGGACGGCGTCTCCTGCCATCTTGCGCCAAAAGAGGACTCACCGCCCGCATCTGGCTGCACGACTTTGACCACAAATCGCACGTCCTTGAACAACAAATAAAGTGGTAAGTATGGTAAGTAAGTATGCCCATCCGTGGTAATGTGGATGTTGAAGTAAACAATATTGTTGCCCTCGGTTCACGGTTTGTGGGGCTTCGAGAGGGGAAAAGCGTTGTGGCCACGTTCTTCGAGAATCGTAAGGAGCTCTTCCGGCTTGAAAAGATGTTTCTGCATCACTTGAACAGTCGCCATCACAGATATGCACAAACGGTATAGTTTTCTTCAATTGGTGATACCCCACCGGTTTTCTAGCAAAACATGCGGAACAAAAAAAATCCACCATTTGGGGCTCCCAAAAAAGTAGCCGAAATAGAGGATAGCCCTGATTATTTTTACCGCGAGTCGCCCGCGCGCCGGACAACATTTGTTTAACAGTTATTCACTAATCACCCCATGTTGGTGTCGAGGCTATGGGCCAGCCACAATCTAATGCATAGGATGGGACGTTAACTACCACAAGCTCGGGAAGAGCTCGATAGTTTCTTCTCAAAGGTGGACAACCATTGTTTTGTGACGTGACTGTAAACTGTTGGCTTAGATACTTCTCGATTGCAGTTAGGACAAGTAACTTTTGGGCGGGGTTGTGTGTTCATGTTCTTGCAAGGATATTTTTGATGTTCATCAAGCGAGTACCACTGTGTCAAGTTTTTGCCACAATGTCTGCAAGGAAAATAACTGAACGTCCCTTTGTTTTTCGCAAAGATATCGTCACCTGTAGATGTGTGAGCCATCGCTACATACATACATACATACATACATATACTTTATTTCAACTCGGAAATTTAGAGTAGCAAAATATATGCTAATGTATTCGAGTACAATAAAAATACAATAAAATGCTACAAATATACTAGACTATATACATAATAAAACTACAAATTCTAAAACTATTTAAAACTATTTAAAACTATACATTATAAAACTAGTTACCATGATGCTACTAAAATAAGTCATAATTTAATATTCTACGCTTAAAATCCGTAAAAGTAGATGTTCGAAACAAATCCGGAAGAGAGTTCCATAATTTAGCTGCTAAATATGAAAAAGAATGCAGGCCATAAGTTGTTGTTTTCGGATTAGGAAGAGACAGAATAGTAACCTGTTTTTATATACAAAGGGTATAGTTTTCTTCAATTCGTGATACCCCACTCTGCAAAGTCTTCCAAAAAGGTCCCGGGGGTGGTATCGCCCGCTCAGAAGAAAAATACCAAGGGGTGGCAATTGTTCCAAGAAGCATCCGGAGGGTGTAATTACGGTTCGGCAATTGTTCCAGGAAGCTTCCGGGGGGTGTAATTTCCGGCTTAGAAAAAACGGTATTTGAGATCCTCCCCATGTACTACTTAACATGTCTTTACACACGCTGTAACAGATAACACATGTAATATGTATTAACACACGCTGTAACGGGTAACAGACGTAAGATGTTTTTACAAACAGTGTAAAAGGCAAGAGATGTAACAGGTCTTTGCACACACTGTAACAGGTAACATGTCATTACACACGCTGTAACAGATAACAGATGTAAAAGGTAACAGGTAAAAGGTAAAAGGTAACAGGTAACAGATGTAACATGTCTACACACACTGCAACAGGTAACACACGTAACATGTCTCTACTCACACTGTAGCAGGTAACAGATGCGACTTGTCTTTACACACACTGTAACAGGAAATATATGTAACAGGTCTATACACACTGTAACAGGTAACAGATGTAACATGTCTTTACATACACAATAACAGGTAACAGATGTAACATGTCTTTACACACACTGTAACAGGTAACAGATGTAACATGTCTACACACACTGTAACAGATAACAGATGTAACTTATCTTAACACATACTGTAAGAGATAACACATGTAACAGGTCTTAACACACGCTGTAACAGGTAACACACGTAACATGTCTACACACACTGTGACAGGTAACAGATGTAACATGTCTTAACACACACTGTAACAGGTAACACACGTGACATGTCTACACACAGTGCAACAGGTAACAGATGTAACATGTCTACACACACTGTAACAGGTAACAGATACAACTTGTCTTTACACATACTGTGACAGATAACAGATGTAACAGGTGTTTACACACGCTGTAACAGATAACAGATGTAACATGTCTTTACACACGCTGTAACAGATAACACAAGTAACATGGCTTTACACACGCTGTAACAGATAACAGATGTAACATGTCTTTACACACACTGTAACATAACATATTATGTAACATGTCTTTACACACACTGTAACAGATAACATATGTAACATGTCTACACACGCTGTAACATAACATGTAACAGGTCTTTACACACACTGTAAGAGGTAATAGATGTAACAGGTCTTTACACATGCTGTAAAATGTAACACACGTAACATGTCTTTACACACACTGTAACAGGTAACAGATGTAACATGGCTTTGCACATGCTGTAACTGGTAACAGATATAACATGTCTGCACATACTGTAACAGGTAACACATGTAACATGTCTTTACACACACTGTAACAGATAACACATGTAACATGTCTTTACACACACTGTAACAGATAACACATGTAACATGTCTTTACACACGCTGTGAGAGGCAACAGATGTAACATGTCTTTACACACGCTATAACAGGTAACATGTAACATGTCTTTACGCACACTGTAACAGATAACATATAAATCATGTCTTTACACACATTGTAACAGGTAACAGGTGTTTACACACACTGTAAAGGGTAACAGATGTAACATGTTTTTATACACGCTGTAACAGATAGCAGATAGCAGATATTTTTAGGTAGTATTTAGTGTCCCCAGTTAGTGGTTGTACAACTGCTATTTTAGATATGACACATGAATAAAGGTTGTTGTTGTTGTTGTTATGTAACATTTGTAACATCTTTACACACACTGTCACAGGTAACAGATCTTTACACGCACTGTAATTTTCGAAAGAGTTATTTTTACTCCAAAATACCTCCTTTTTGGCGGTCATTTTAACTCCAAAGTTAACTCCGAATCCAGGGTTAAAATAACTTCAGCCGCTTATAGAGTTAATTTAACAATGCTATACAGCAAGATAACTACTCTTGGGAGTTAATATAACTCTACTTTGGAACTGAATAAACTACGAAAAATTTAAAGTGCCCCTATGATCAAATATTTGATTTTCATTTTTTTACATTTTCGTGTACTATTAGACTTCCTTACTCATCTTGTCAAATTTCAATTCATTACGAACATCAGAAGTCATTTAATTTTACATTTTCCGAGAATTTACGGCCGCCATTAATAAACCTTGTTCCAAGGCTTGGTTGCGAATGGGAGAAAGTGACGTAAAAGACTGAAACATACCTCAAGGATTGAAATTATAATAACAATCAGCATAGAAAATTGCACGAAGAACAAGTCCAAAGGTTTTGTCGCTTTTCGCGTGATTTTCAATACTTATTGTTATTATAATTTCAACCCGTGAGGTATGTTTGAGTCTTTTACGTCACTTTCTCCCATTCGCAACCAAGCCTTGGAACAAGGTTTATTAATGGCGGCCGTAAATTCTTGGAAATAAATGTAAAATAAAATGACTTCTGATGTTCGTAATGAATTGAAATTTGGCAAGATGAGTAAGGAAGTCTAATAGTACACGAAAATGTAAAAAATGAAATTCAAAAGTTTGATCATAGGGGCACTTTAACGCCAGTGTAAGGTATTATTTTAACTCTTTGAAAAACACTGTGCAGATCCTATGGGAATATATGCTTGATTAACCTAGTAAGAATATTCCTTGCAGTCAGTTTCATATAAAAATACTACCACAGCAATAGTTCAGGTGTACAAGATTGGAAATAGGTTGTCTTATAAAGTTTGCCAGAAAAGGCCAGTTAAACTATTTGCTATATGCCACCTTGACACTGATTAAAGATGTTCGGGCTGGTCAGAATGACAGGGGTTATGTTAAATCAAGTGACTCCAATCCACGTCCCTAACTCCGTCGCTTAGTCAGTCACTGGTATGACAAAGTAACTTTGAATTTCAAATTTAGGCTACTTGTAAGACTTCTTTATTTCAAGACTCTCTTTTGCTGCTTATTGCGTTTCTACATATGATTTAAGGCAAGAGTACTCTATTTTTATACAAAGAGAGAAACTAAGCAATATTAACTTTTATTATTCGACTATGACGTCATTTAACCATATAAGGGCAAGAGAACGCGCAAAATATCCGCTTGTATAGACTGTCGCTCGCATATTATCAGTCAAACTATCAAATAAAGTGTATTTAAATCATTATTAAGTCAGTAGGATTAACTGAAACGTGATAATGAATTAAATAAAACCCTTCATTTAATTACATGTTTCGAATTATCTGTATCCATTTTAACGTTTGGATTCGTTAAACAAACAACTGAGGGACCGTGCTACAAACCAGATGTTAAGACTGGTTTTCACCAGCGACGGAATCAGAGTCGCAGTGGTAATCAGAATCGTATCTAATGAAAATCAAACAACGGAGTCGTTAGCAGAGTTTCCGATTTCGCTTATGATTACGTCGCTTACAATCTAGTGAAAAATAGATTATCGGAGTCTTAAGCTTAAGCAGAAATCTGAACTCGAAAAATCTGGGAACCGGCCATTAGGGTTTTCCGATTTAGCGGAAATAACGCGGAAACGGAAGGATTTTTTCCGGATATATAAGTGATACAATTAACCATTATATTATTACAATGAAATTCAATTCGTTCTATAAGTGTCGGCACATTCATTAAAGCGTGATGCTTGAAGTTATTTTTGGCGGTGAATTTGCCCGGCGTAGCTTTTTCTCGACAGCTAGAGTTACCTTTTTGTAAACAAGGCCAAACACACGAGGATTGACGGGGACTGCTAAATGTACTGGTATTCTTAATTTCAAAAACGTACCGTTTTTGTTTTGCTTGACAGTTTGCATAACTGTATGTTGACTTCATTTTACAGATTTTAGGCTGCAGGCAATTTTAAATTGTATCATGAATTTGTAGTATTGTTTCCGTTCCCGGTTTCGCGGCTTAGGTATCTCAATACCTCTGAGGATACTGAAGAAGTCGTTGCAGTCAGAGCTTTGCAGGGATGTAGATTTCTATCATTTACTCGGTCGGCATTTCGAAAGTTTTTTGACTGTGGAAATAATAATTTTAATCTGGATAAGTTGTCGGTTTAGGAACTGATGCCTTGTTTTCTTGAGAGAGCGCTACTAAGGTTTTGTCTAACTGTGGTCTGGTACCAAGGTGGACGTAGAAAAAAGAACGTATGAAGGTTAAATCAACTCCGTCGGAGTCGAAAGGACAGTCGCATGAAAAAACAAAATCGCCCACTCAAGAAACAATGAAAAATACCATGATAATAATCTTTTACGTGCAGGCTCAGCCTCACCGGGATGTGATTATTCAAGTCTCCTTTGTTAGAATGGCACAATGGAATTCAGAGTACATGTAGGAACGCTAGGAAGTAGCATTGGCCGTGTTTTCACGAGCGAGCAAACCAGGTCGCTTAAGCTTGTCGGCAATTAAACAACAAAGAAGGGCATTGTATTGTCGTTCTTTTGTGTTCTAATTTTCTATTGTCTTAACAAAAGAAAATATATCTACAGGAATGTTAAGCGAGAAAAACCGCCTCGTGAAAACACAGCCATTGTGTGTTCGTATACAAATGTGCACCGTATGCAAATTGCCAGGAAGTTAAGGCATAGCACGTGCAGTTCGTGCTGAAAACAAACGAAATTGAAAAAATCCGTTGCGTAAGAAAGAAATTAGCATATGAAAAAAACAGCTTTTGTCTCATACGAGCTCTGGCTCAACGAGTAAACATTGCTTGTTGTTGTCGTACGTTTTGAGAGCCGAAAATTCTGAAGATGAAAAGAGGAACCTGCCAAACAGAGCTATTCTAAAGACAACCCGCTTAGTAAGTGGTGTATGATTTTTGCTGTTTAGCGACAGAGAATTCCTGCGATGAACTCACGTGTTTTCAGCTGAACGCAAAAATTCAACACTTGGATGGTTACGTTATGGTCGCCTCACTTTTGTTTAGTTACGTTCCTTGTTGATATTTGCCGTTCAATGACTACTGAAAAGGGACATTAACATTAATTTTACGCAAAAGGAAATCCACTGTGTAATGCAATCGAATTAGGCCCGGTTCAAACTTTGAACTTCACATGTGCCGAATCTAATGTAAATGAGCAAGAACAACGGAGTTTTCTCATTTGCATTAGATGCGGCACATGTGAAGTTCACAGTTTGTTGAAAGAATATTAAAGATTCAGTCACCATTTGTTGTGTCAGTTGAGATTTTGATAATTAATATTAATACGTCAGGTGCAGTGACTTTATATCTAATAAAACACCACATACTAATCGCGTTCGAAGAACACAATCCTAACTTCGTGTTGGTTGTCTTGTTGTTTATGTGCAGTAAAATCTGAAATTTTTTGGTTGACGGTCTTCCAAATAACCGCCCTTATCGTTTTTTTTCAGGGGCTCATTTCCGCCGGAAATTCCTTCGAACGCGTCTCCATAAGCTGTGATTACTGCTAGTTTATTTGAATGTTTTCATCAGATATAAAGTCAGTGCACGTGACGTATTATCGATCTGTTAGGTTTGTGAGCTTCAATTGTTTTGAAATTGCGACAACCTATTGTTGTATTTGCTTTAGAAAGTCTTTTCTATTGTCCAATATCTCAACAGAAAATAGACAATGAATAACTGAAAATGCATTGTGCAAATTGACCCAACAACGCATTTTCAATCATGGGTCAATTAGCTAGCAAGGCGGAAAAAGTCTTTCCGTTTCCGCTAAATCGGAAAACCCTATTGTGATTGGTTTATTTTTCCGCTTGTGCTTGTGAGTCCGACAATCTAGTTTTTACTAGATCGTTAGCGCCGGAGTCACAAGCGCAGTCAGAAGAAAATGGAAAGTACTCCAATTCTGTCGAGCTTACGACTCCATTGGTTTACTTTCACGAGGTCGTTTTCAGTGTTACGACTTCAATTACGACGCAATTGTTCCGGCGACGCGATGTTTTGAAAAATTATCACCTTGTCAGCGTGCGATGACGAAAATCGCACGTGTACCATCATCGGATATTCCCAGAACTGTTTCCTTAAACACATCTTTCACAGGTTACGAGAAATGCAAAATAAGGCACGCTCATTCCAATGGAAAATAAGGTTACGAAATGATAAGTACTTTTTCATGCGAAATTTTTTCTCCATGCAGAAATATATATAATGTTAGAAATCGGAACTTTAATAGACAATCTCAAAAGCTATGGTTTGTATCGTTTTATTTTCCACAGGTTAAATACTATAAAAAGAAATAGAAAACAGCATTTCCTGTATCACTCACTTTATTTTTCGTTCTAGGAAAAGTACTCTGATTTGTTACCGGAAGCTTAAGCCTCTGTTCATATGCTGTTTCAAAATAACATTTTAAATCAAACCAACACTTTATTGAGGTCAGACGTGACGAAACTAGTGAGATAAAAATTTCAAACGTGACTGCTTTTTGCCCAAAGTTGTCACAAGGCATTTAATATCAGCGAAATCCAAGAGTAGTTAATTTTTTAGTAGTAAAATTTGAAACCATTTAACTTAACGATCGCCTGGGAGCACATGAAAAACTGAAATGTCCTTAATTTCCATCAAAGCAACCAAAAACCAAACGTTAAGACTGAGTTAACGTTGTACGTTTTGCTTGACGTGTTCGATTTTAAGCACTACAACAAAATTCCACATGACCAAATCTTAGACATTAACATTAATCTCGCTTTTTTCCTAATTACTGCAATTTATTTTCTATTGCTTTGTGCAGGCAAGAAGGTAACATTCGAGAGGTCCGTGTGGAATCACTACACAAGGTAGTCTTTGCCGGGCATATCATCCCAGGTACTCCTCTTTTATTGTCACGGGACATCTGTAGAAACACGAAAAATGTTTTCTATTTCTTAATTTCCATGACTTACTGTTCTTGCCAATTATTGTTACTTCTCCCTCTAAACTATCGCCAAAATCTATTTAAAACATGGTTAAAGTCTTATGCATTAAATATTATAAAATGTTGCGGAAGTGTTTAAGCACCATTCAATTCAATTCAAATTGACGTTGGACACCTTGTGATGATTACACAATGTAGTATTCGTTATATAACTGACACATACAAGAACAGAACCCCACTAATAGACCTTATTCGCTTGGGCGTAATGTTTACCCAATACAAACCTCTTGGGAGTTAAATTCTTGGTCTGAACGACATCCATATTAGCGGAGCACTTGCCAGGCCGAAGGCCTGGCTGCGCAGCTCCATACTCATAGAACCTACGCCGTCATTTTTCATGGTCATGGCTAGCGGAATATTTCGCGGGCGCGTGTCCGTCCGTCCGCCCGCCGCCGTGTTGGAACAACATCCGGGATCTTGAAAGCAAGGCTTTGTTTTTCGCGCGGCCACACAGCCGTGAGCTCGGTAAACACTTTAGTTGTTTTGTTGTGTCTAGCGGAGAATTAAACTCGTTATTTTCCTGCATTTTTTCGCGGTTTGCTACTCAAGACAGGGATACTAATTAAGGGATACTCAGAAGCCGCTTTAGTGGAAAAAGACGAGCTTTCAGGGATAAAATCTTGCTTCATTCATCATTCTTCATTCATCAGATAGATTGAAAAGCGATTTTACGTAAACAAAACAAGACTTTGATTTTATAGTACAGTTCTATCTTCACTCGCATCGCCTTATTATTTTGCAATTTTTGATTTTCAAATCAGTTTCTCGGGCAATTTTTGACAAACATAAACTGTATTTTATTCGGAAACTAGTCGTACTAGTTATTCTAGACAAAGAAAAGTTGTTTTTGTGAAGTTTTGTACGGTCTATAAAAATGTAATGTGCAGACGGTCGCGTAATACTGTTTTTGAGAATTGCTAAAATTGAAAATAGCCCGTTCGTCAATCTTAATTCTTGTGCTTCCAACCTTTCACCTTAGTTAAGTTTCACCTTAGTTAAGCTTGTTCAAAGTGCGACGCTGTTAGGCTTGGGCTATCTATATATATTAATGCGTCTTCTCAAGTGTTAACGGAAAAGAAAGAAATAATACCCAGGGTAATGACGCGTGGTCTCTAATGGGTAAACAAATACGCCCAAGCGAATAAGGTCTATTAGGTTGAGAACTGAGATAATAAAGCTCCGGTTAAACAATGAATAGCATTTTGGGGTTTGAGATATGAAAACGAGTGTTGACCTGAAATAAGCGATTTTTACGATGGCGTCATTTTACTACAAGTACCAGAATTCATTTTGTTTTTCTTTTCTTACTTCCATTTCGTGATCCCAGTGGAGTTGTTGTAGTTAATGACGTCATCATAAAAACGGCCTATTTGGGCCGATTATGTTTTCTTTTGGAAGTTGACTGGTGACCAACTAGGTGCGTGGTCTTTGGTGAGGTTCTTTCTTCATCCTCCTAGAAATGAACAAAACAGAATCACATCTTAAATTTTTATCTTACATTTTAGGTTGTGATGACAGATCAACTCAGTATCAAGGAAATCCTGCGTGAAGGAACGCGGGTAAACAAAACGGCTGCAAATCAAGCCTACTCAGTAACCAAATGAACATAATTCAATTAAACTGAAAAGATGGTAATGACCAAATGCTCATCGTTGACGACAGATGGCGAGTATTATTGCAATAATCTTCCCAAGTTTTGCTAAAGTTAACTCGAATTAAGCTTCTTTTTGTAACGAAAAATTTTGGGGGATTTTTCCCCTGCAATAATTTATAGAAAGTACTGTACTTATTGTAGCGATTGTAATAATTTTCAAAGCAACGACAAGTGACTTGATTTTAAAATACATGTTTCAACAATCCTTTGTCATCTTCAGTTTGAAATTTTAAGTTACAAAGTTGAATTTATACTAAGTAAATGAAGCATGATCTAAGATATTGAAACAATTGGGTGAACATAAACTGTGGCATTCTTTAGAGTCTTCCAGGTGTTTGAATACTTTTTTTTTTATTTTTTATTTTTTTTATTTCTCTTTTTTTGCACACATAAAAAAACAACAACAAAATAACAGGTAATAAAATGTAAATATAAATAAATATAGCATGAAAAGAATACACAAAAAAGAAAATACAATTATGAAATATAGGGTTTACATGAGCTATAAGAAAAGAAGATCATTTTAATTTTCACATTTCTCTATTTTCCATTGCAATTTTAGTTTTTCTTGGAATTCTGATTGGCTGGGTATCTTTTCGATTATTTTACAGGAATAAACATATTTTTTGGCGAGTACAACTAATACATTAAATTTACGTTTGAGTTGTGAGCGCAGATTCGAAGGCAAAGTAAAATCGTTGAACAAAAATTGAGACTTTGACAAGTTTAGATGTGTTTTGTTGTCTTCTTTAAAATGTAGTATTGCGTAATTACTAAAATCATTCATCATTTATGTAAGGCGTTCATGTGTTGTTTTGTTGTTTACAAACTTTTGTGCGCGGGCTGTAATGCCTGCTAAGTCGGCGAAACCACCCGACATTTTTCCACACGCGTACGTGAGCACTTATCCACTGATAGGGCCTCTCACGTATTCAAACACCTGGAAGACTCTAAAGAATGCCACAGTTTATGTTCACCCAATTGTTTCAATATCTTAGATCATGCTTCCACCAATTTTCAGCTTAAGATAAAGGAAGCTCTGCAAATGAGATGGGAACAACCTTCTTTGAACCAACAGTTGTATCATGTTAATTTAAAACTTTCTTTATAATCACGTACTGTCACACATTCTTTCATTTATTTGTCAAAGGTGTTTTCTCTCATTAGCATTTTCATTTACTTAGTATAAATTCAACTTTGTAACTTAAAATTTCAAACTGAAGATGACAAAGGATTGTCGAAACAAATGTATTTTAAAATCAAGTCAGTTGTCGTTGCTTTAAAAAGTATTACTTGCTTGCTATTATCTAGACCCTGTAGACCATTCATATAGTAGTAAAGGGGGACTAGGAGGGAAGTGGTCAAATTTCCCTAACCAACGCCCATTTTTGCCCAACATATGGGAAGTGGTCAAATTTCCCTATATGACATCATCGTTAGCACTGCCCCCTGGTAGGTGACGTCATCCGCCCCCTCGGTGGTCAATTGGGGGCGGGGGTTTAAGAAAAAAAGTCCGCAGGGGCAAACAAAATGGAGTCCAGAACAGGTGAATCTGGTTCAACAAGTTTAATGACGAAAATTAAAAAAAGAAACAAGTTTTACAATCTGTTCAACGTTTTCTTCTTGTTTTGATTTTTTTTTGGACTTTTTTTTTCAAATTTTGTTCTTTCAAATTTTTTAGGGACATAGTCAAATTTCTCTGATATATATCCCAAAAGATTTGGGGAAATAGTCAAAAGAAGAAGCCCACACAAGGATGAAAGTTCAATGAAAATCATCAATGAGAAAAAATATTCAGGATTAACGCTTTCTTCTTTTCTTGAGTAACTTTCCGATCGGAGTTCGAGCAAAAGTTATCTGGATGTAATGGTGATCAAAGCCCTTATCATCGAGCGCCGAATGATTCTTTTTACATAACATAATACAAGCAATCACTTCGCAATTAGACCGTATAAAAACTTTCAGGGAAGAACATTCAAAGGCACAAATTTTCCGCGAAGACATGCCGTAAATCAGGTTCTCTTTCTCTTTCGATTCCATCGCGTATTAGAGCGAAAATCAGCTTGGCTCACCTCTCAGGACAATTCGTGAATGAAACAAGAAAAAAAACTAGTTTGAATTCAATGCTCGCAGAAAACTCGTTTGAAAGAAAAGGGAAAGTATTTTTAACAAAGCAAATTTTCGTCGCATGACGAATCGAGCAAAACAAAACCTTTTAGGGAAGAACATTCAAAGGCACAAATTTTCCGCGAAGACATGCCGTAAATCAGGTTCTCTTTCTCTTTCGATTCCATCGCGTATTAGAGCGAAAATCAGCTTGGCTCACCTCTCAGGACAATTCGTGAATGAAACAAGAAAAAAAACTAGTTTGAATTCAATGCTCGCAGAAAACTCGTTTGAAAGAAAAGGGAAAGTATTTTTAACAAAGCAAATTTTCGTCGCATGACGAATCGAGCAAAGACAAATAAACAAACTACGAACCTGCGGAAGGATTTTGCAGTGAAACAAAAAATCCCTTTCTTTCGCCGAAAAGGTTGTCGTTTTTCAAAGCCACCTCTTTTAAGGTGATTCCTCAGTATTGCACTGCGCATCCTGTACTGCGCATAACACACGTAATAGTCCTTTCATGGCAGCCAGTTGATAACAACACTCTTTTTAGTGAACGGTTTTTAAAACACGCAGCTGGAAATTTAATTTTCTTACGAGTATTTTTCAAAAGGAGAATTACCATAATTTATAAGCAATGAGCGAGCGCGGTTGAGCAAAATGAGCGCGCGCACATTTCGGAGGATGGAATGTTTTTTATCAAAGGCCCGCAAGCTCGTTAGAAAATACGACTGTCTTTTTCTCTCTAACGAGCATGGTGACCTATATTTTTTATTGCATCATTTTGATGTTAAATTAATGCCTTTTAAGTTAACAAAGTTAAAAAAAAAATCCTCGACAGGAAAAAAAGATATCGCTAAAAACGTTCTCAAATCAGTTACTCGTGGGAGCAAATTGTTGACCTTGAAAACATGGACGCGAAGAACGTTTTGAGTCCGTGTCATTTGAAGTTGTGTGACTTTTTCAGAAATGTTATTTTAAAGTGTTCCCATATGGTGGAGACTTTAACCTATCAAGTTTTTTTTTAACAATTGTAAACTTTGCTTTCACGGGTTACCGGGAAAAGAAACATGAACCGATCAAATAATGACGTGCGTGATCGGTATTGCTATAGGCATAAATGGGGCAACATTGGTCCATCATATCTCTTTACCGAGCATGGTGACCTATCTTTTTTATTGAATTTTTCGAAACAACTTATGGTAGGAAGCTGTTAGGGAAAATTTAAAAAAAATCGTTCGACAACTTTTATTTCTGAGGAATCACCTTAAACCTTCCACGAACAGAGTTGTTTGAGTTTTTAGCGATGAACTGTCTTTGTTTCACGCCGTGAAAAAATCTTTCTTGTCTTTCTCAGAACAGTGTTTTCGGATGTTTTCCTGGATAAACCCGGATTACGCCATCACTCGGTTCCAGACCACGCGCGAACCACCAGTGGGACCTGGCTCGATAATAAAAGAGTTTGAATTGAAATCGTCTCGTCCCAAGTTTTTGCAATAATTTTGCATCTTATTTCTTCCTTCTTCTGCCGAGCAGCTCGTCTGGCTTTGCGTTTTAAGTGAACGAGAGAAGAATGAAAAACGAACAAAGTGTGAGCCTTTATAAAGGAAAAAAGCTGACGCCACCCGTCAGGCTCCACCAATCACGAGGAAGTCCTTCGCGACGCCTCTTGTCTTTGAAGGGCAATTTGTTTTGTCAACCAAGCGTTTCCAGAAACTGAGAGTGCTTTTCTTCCTTGTTTTTGAATGTTCTTGTTGATCTTTTGGATCCCAACGGCTTGTGGCCACAAAAGAGACAATCAGACAGTGAACCACGCAGATCGTGTTTTCTTTATTACTTTTTTCACGTTTTTTATTTTTGAGTGGCACGATTTACATACTCCCAGGTAATTCCGCTGGGTCGAGCCAAACGATTGTTACAACAACATCCGCAAGAATTTAAACATGTTTGATGTTCACCATGTTTTGTTATCCTATGTCACTTTGAAAACCAAGTCTAGACAACAGAGGTTTCTTTCACAATGCACCAATGTTTTACTCAACAAAAAAGCGAAGAGAAGAAAACATGGCTTGCAATTGACAACAGTGGCAAAAAAAATATTGAGCCTGAGGCTCATGGGTCGTTTGCCCTCTCATGCAAACTTCTGTGTGCCATCAGGTTTTTATGGATCTAATTCCAAGTCCTTGCACGATGAGCTGTCATCGCTGTCCACCTCATCTGTCCAATGATGGCCTAATTTCAGGCGCTGCCAGTCAAACACTTCATCCATATTGACGTTCGTCAATCCTAATAGTTCATAGGTAAAGAACAGATCTTGACGTCGGAAGGATACAATTTCTTCCAAAATGTGTACAGTGACCACATCGGTTGACAACATGTTGCGCGCAAATTGACAATTGTCAGGGGTCCAGATCGGGTGTACGATACCATTTTCATGCAGCTGATGCACCCATTCATCGTACACATTTGGAAAGGTGACTTGTCGAAGAGCCCTACTAATGTTAGCTCGTAGATCGTGTAAGAACGGCAAGGCTTTGGCTGACCAAATGGGGCTAGTAGATAGAAAATGCGGGTTCTGGAACAAAGCACAAATACGCCCAAAAAATTCCCCTCACATTCAACACATTCTCACTCATTCCTCACATTATCATTACCTTCAACCAATGCATACTTCTTTTTATCTACAATACGCCCCTATTCAACACATTCTATCTTATTCTAACTTATGCTCACATTTAACACATTCTAACTTATGCTCACAAGGTTGCATATCTAGTCCATCCTTTCACATAAACTTTGACATTCATATCGTTTCTCAAAACATCGTCTTTAACATAAAACTTGTTTTCCAGAGATCCTAACTTAACATCTTCTCCCAATCTTTTTGCTCTTTCTAAGTATCTAACAACTTGCTTTCGTTTTTTCTCCAACTTCTCTGCTGTTACATCTTCCTCGCTTTTTGGATTCATTTTTATGTCGAGCATTTCTTTTTCTATCTCATTCACGTCGTTCGCTTCGCTCACTTCGCTCGCATCGCTCGCTTCGCTCGCTTCATTCACTTCGCTCTCACTTTCACTTTCATCTTCGTTCGTTTCCCCAATTTGCCAATGTCCCCAAGCCCATGTGCTTATTCCATCTTATCTCACAAATCGTTTGTCATCATCAGCACTCAAAGCTGTTTAATTTATTCTTTGTGTGAATATCTGATGCTTTTCACTCCTGATGCAATTCATTGTTCTCATTTGAGGTTCTTTTGTCTCCAAACATGCAACAAAGTCCTCATGCGTGATTCGCTTTTTCACAACTCTTTTTTCACACCTTTGCATTTCTTTGTTCCACCTCCTCCATGAATCTTGAAGGAATAGCATTTTGCTCTCAATCCCACAAATTCCTCAATTGGTTCACCGCCAGTTTCATCTTCTATTAATCCTTAAACCTTTTTATTCATTTGAGTGATGGTTCCATCAACAACTTTTGGATGAGATTCAGCAAACTCAGAGGTATCAAAGCGTTTGGGAACATCTGCTGCCATATTCACAAACAAATCATCCGTCTCAATCTCATAGAGCAATGAATCTGTATCAGTGAAACACAACTGAGCTTTCTCCCATTTTTTCTTCACATAACCATAGTGAAACTCATACATCAGACTTTTCGATACATCCAAAATCGATTGACCCACATCAACGGGTTTATCAAACATGATCTTCGTTCGTTTCATATGAACTCCCACAAGATTTTCATCAAAGATGGTGAAATGCTCAAAGTTTGGTTTGGCAACCAACTTGCTGAATTTCCGACCCTGGCACACTAACTGCACATCTTTTCTTTTCCTGATGTTCTCCATGGTTTTTCCAAATACGGCATTGTTCATAAGTTTGAAGAAATCTTTCTCAAATGCGTTCGTGGATTTTTGCCGCAAGATCACATTCTTGTCAATGAATGATTTCAACCAACATTCTTCCTTGAATTTGACTCCTTTTCTCACCTTTTTCAACACACATCCCATTCCAAAGCTTGCTTCAACAGTTTTCGATGCACAACCATTTTTCTTTTGTTCGTCAAGTTGGAAATCAATTTCTCAACCTTTCCCACTTTCACTCGTTCGGGAAGAGGAGGAAGATCATTGAAATAGTCATGCAACTCTTTCGGAATATCAACATCTACTTCCAGGACGCAACTTTCAGCTTCCCAGTTTTTCAATTCTTCTTCATTCATCCATTTGAATTCACCAACTGGAAGTGGTTTTGACATTGCCTATGCATACAAACCATTTGCATCCCAATAAGGAAGAAACTTTGACGGCTGATTCTCATCAAAATCATCACCCATGAATTGATTGTTTGCTCTTGTTCTCCTGTGGATGATAGTTGAAACACCACTACGAATTCCTCTCTAGAAAAACAAAAGCATATCTGGATCAGTAAGCAATTCCAATTCAACTTGGCTTTCTTTCAAAGCAGCATCCCAAGCTAATCCGGGAGAAGTGAAAAACCAAGCAGGGTCCAACTCATAATGCATCCGGCAAACTTTTCTGAACTCTTGAAAGATATCCGCCAACAAAGTCACATCCGCTTTCAGATATGCATCGTGGAAATCTCCCATGTTTTTCATTTTCATCTCATTCCAAACTTTCTTTGCATGCTGCCAATCATCCTCACTCACTCCTTCTTCATTCAATCCTGAGAAGAAAGCTCCCTTTTCAGGAAGTTCTTTTTCTTGAAATTTCTCAACTGAATCCAACCATTCATATGGGAAGATTCCTTTCCGTTTGAACAACTTCCACTGTTCACCAAAAACTTTTCTAGTTTCCATGAAATCTTCATCTCTCAAATTTTTCACAAGATTTCCCAAAGGAGCAGCCATGAATGCTGCTGAGTCCAGAAAGCGAATTTCATGCCAAAATTTTTTCGGTTCTCCAAGCCCAATCGTATCTTTTTCCCCCATCAGAATCTTCTTGGAGAAAGATATGAACTTTTCCTCATTGTTTGGGAGACAGCTCACGTCCCCTTCACTCAATCCCAAACTCTTTACAATGAGATGCGCGTCATAACCTTTCAAGTTGTGGAAAATCACTGGGGTGAATTTTGGTTTCTGGAAATTCAGATACAAGATTCATGAGCTGCTCCTCTGAATTTTCCAGTGAAGTGGCAGTGATCGCGAACTGGCACATCACCTTTTTTCAAATCGTCTCCTACATATCCAACAAACTGTTGCTGCTTCAAATTGCTTTTGTTCTTTCCTCCCAAATTTCATCTTCTCGGGGAATTTCACTTCCTCTTGAATATCAAACACAAAGTGAGTCAGCTCTTCCACAAATTTCCATTCCAACATCAACTTCATCATTTTCTGCTCTGAATAATACAGGCTCTCTCTTCACAAAGTCCGACACTAAATGAAATGCAAATGAACAAGCCACATGTTTTTGAAACTTTTTAGTGAAAGACTTCTCAACTGTCGGTCGAACAGAAGAAATTGGAAGTTGCTTCGCTTCAAAATCAGCATATATCACAAATGGAAATTCCATCTTCCTGTTGAAGTTTTTGAACTTCACAACACTTCCTTCTGCTGGCATGACAATCTTCACTGCTTCAAACTGGGAGCAAGATTCATCATGTTTCTTCAACGCAATGGCATTGGGAAAGTGATTCAAACACCTTCGGCAAAACACAACTGCAGTGTTATGATGTGAAACTTGATTTGACAAAAGTCGACTGATGTTTTTCACCAAACAGAAATGTGTTTTCTCCTTTCCATCCTCATCAACTTGCTTTAACCACAACAAATCGATCATTTGTCCTTCTTTCTCAGAAATTCTCAAAGGAAAGACAGTTCCACCTTCGGTCCCAAAAACATTCACTGCTAATCCCACATTCCTTCTCTCAAACTTCCCAATGTCACTCAAAGAAGTCGGGAAAGTCAAACCGTTCCAATCCAACTTCTTGCTTTGTTCCCTCAATTCAACTGAGATTCTTTCTGGATGATTCTCAACTGGATTGAGAACTCTTGTCACACACCATTTGAAACACATCTCATCTTCATTCTTCAAATTCACCACAGCTTTCGTATTCTTCAATCCCGCTGGAAGTTTCATCCATGAACTTCCACGCATGGGGTCAAAGAGTGCGAATGGGACGACCAACTCCATCGCTCTCAAAAATCTCCAATTCGATCCTCTCGTTTGAAAATTCCCCAAATTCTCCAAGATTCTTCCAACCATCGTATCATAAATCTGCCACTTATCTGTTCCTTCCAGATTTGTCATCACTCGAGAGTGAAAGTTTGCTTCTTCTTCAATCTCTTCTCTAGTTGTCAACACAGTTCGAGTCATCAAACAAGACAGAATCATTTTTACTCTTGTCAGTTCATTTTGTCGAAGCAAATGCACCACTTAACTTTCACACGATTGAAAAACTCTTTGGGAAGTTCTCCTGGAATTCCTTTTAAAAAACTTCTTTCGCAAATCCTTTGAAGGCAGAAGCTCTTTCCACATTTTGTAAACTTTCAAGTCGTCTTTTGAACTCGTCCATTGCCGGATCAGGCTGCCTTGGCAGCTCAGCCGTTTCCAACCAATTCAACCAATCCGCAATCGTTTCTTTTTGTTTTTCAATGACTTTCGGCATTTCTCTGGCAGGAAACTCTCGTCTTTCCGGAACCAACACGGGAACACGAATTTTTGGCCCTTTCAGGTTCAATGGATTGCGTCGTGAGTTTTTCCAGGCTGAAGGAGGTAGTGGAGAACTTGGAAATCCCTTCAACCTAGGTCCTTCCGGTTGAAATTCTTTCCATTCTTCTTCCAATTCATCTTTTGTCATCCGGGAATACCCAACAATTCCTTTTTCACGAGCCCAATTTTTCAGGTCTTTGAGTCTCATTTTTTATGAAAATATAAAAAAATCTATATAAAATGAAGTTTTCGATTCAAGAAGAAGGGCAAGAGAAACAATTCTTTTTCACTTTCCGAAATACCACTGAACAAACTGGAATTTCAGAACTCACTATTGCAAGAATATCGAGGTCTGACAAAGATTATTTCCGGAGAAGATCTGACAAGAAAGTTTTCTTCATCCGAAAAGGAACAGATCATCCGTTTATCCGGATTGACGGTGAAGACTTTTTAACCCAAGAAGAAATTCTAGACAAGTTTGGTTTGTCTCGACCTGTTTTTTTCAATCGACTCTGCAAGAACGGAGGAAAATATTTTCTTGATTCTCACGAGATTTTGCATCAAATCACATGGGAGTCGCCTGAACTGGAGAAATCATTGGATCAAATGAAACGATATTTGATGACGGGTACAATCTTGATGGATGCGAAAAGAGGAAAGAAGATCCCTGCAGAACTCAGAAAACGTTTGGCGGACTATAATTTTTTCAACTGTTGAGTTCTATTTCAAAGAAATAGAAATCAATCATCTTCATTCACATCTTCAAAGTTATCAAACACTGAAGCGTTTCCATGGAATTCGGTTACAAAACAACAATTGATTGAGCATGTGATGGATTGACAACTTCCACAAAAGATGCGTGAAGTGCGGAAGATGACATGCCCTGTCAGTTTTTCTCCAATGTGATCATGGGGATCAAAACGAATGGATTTTCTTGTTTCAACTTCTCCTTCACCAAAGTTTGAGAATGGGACAGAGATGTTGCCTTTTCTATCATTCCACAGCTTTCCCCAGACTTTTTTCATTTCACTTCTATCCGTTTTGATCAGATTGAAATCGGTGTATTTGAGATTTCCAAATCGCCAGTTCAGTTTGCCAACTTTTGGTTTGTTTTCCATCGCCAACTTTCTGATTTTTTGTTTTTCAATTTCCTGAAACTTTTCTTTGAGTTCCGGAGGAGATTGATCGAAATTGATTGCCAATGAAAATCCGTTTTCATTCTTGAAGATTTTGAAAGAGCATTTCATGATTTCCATCGTGATTGGTCTTTCATTCAACCGGAGAGGAATGACAACAAATGGATGTTTTGTGTTTTCTAATTTTGGTTCTTCAGCTTTGATTTCGGCCGGTTCGATTTTTCCCAGTTCCATTCTCTAGATGGATATTTTTTTTAGTTTTTTTGAAAAAATATCCATCTAGAAAATGGAACAACGACTTAGATTGCATCACAATTTTGATCGAGAATCTGGGAGAAAAATTGCAAGGGAGTTAATGAGAATGGGATTTGACCTAAATGATTTTATCAACTCACTCAAGAGCAAATTCCTAGATGGAAGAGATTTTGATGAAAAAGAGTTTTCAGCAACCGAATTTATTGGGATGATTATGGAACCAGAATTTTCTTCACTTCAAAATATCGAGCGAAGTGAGCTGCGTGAGCCGTATGAAGGTGAAGGTGCAGCCTATGTGAGTGACGAAGCAAGGCTTCAAGCAGCAAGACGTGCAGCCGCAATGTGTGAAGGAGATAGTGATGAAGATAGTTATGATGAAGAAAGTGATGAAGAAGAAAAAAATGTGTCGCATGGCGCCTCAAAGTAGCAAGACGAAGAGCAGCAACACGTACAGAAGAAGCAAGATGTGAAGAAACGATGAGACGACGACAAATAAGGCATGTTGAAGAAGGCAGACGTGACGAAAAAGAAAGAAGTGAAGCAGCAAGACGTGAAGAAGCAGCAAGACGTGAAGAAGAAGCAAGACGTGAAGCAGTAAGACGTGTAGTAGCAAGAAAAGCGAAGGTAAAGCTCGCGCAACGCGAAGCGAGCGAGCGAAGCGAGCCGAGCGAAACGGAGCGAATCGAAGCGGAGCGAATTGAAGCAGCCAGATGTGAAGAAGTAGCAAGACGTGAAGCAGCAAGAAGACGTGAAGCAGCAAGACGTGAAGAAGCAGTAAGATGTGAAGCAGCAAGACGTGAAGCAGCAGCAAGACGTGAAGAAAGGAGATGTGAAGCAGCCAGATGGAATGCAACCAGACTTGAAGAAGAAGCAGCAAGATGTGAAGCAGTTGCAAGACGTGAACTAACAAAACGTGAAGCAGAAAAAAGACGAAGAGCAGCATGGCAGGAAGACTTTGCTAGAAGTGAAGCAGCAAGACGTGAAGAAGAAGAAGAAGAAGAAGAAGAAGAAGAAGAAAGACAGGCAGCAGCAAGAAGTGAAGCGGAGCGAATTGAAGCAGCAAGACGTGAAGAAGAAGAAAGACGTGAAGCAGCAGCAAGACTTGAAGAAGCAACGAGACGTGTAAAAGTCGAATTGGAAGATTGATTCCCCACCTAAGGTGATGAATCACTCAAACAACAAATCATATTGTCTCTCAAACTTCTCCAAATTCAATCCCAAGTCAATCACAATTCCATCAATCGCTTCCATTGCAGGAAGGAATTCACTTCGATCAAACTTTCCTCCCTAAGGCGAAACGCAAACTACACAATGTTTTTTCATAGGTTGTGAAAGCGAACTTCGCTCTTTCAATCTTGCTTTGCCAGTTTTTCAACTCATTCGCTGTTTTGACGACCAATCCCACTCCTGAAATAACTCCCAAAACGATTGGATTCATTGTTGCTGCTCCCAAAATCGTTCAGATTGCAACAAGAGCGGACGATGTCAGATTCACAAGCAAGGTTTTTCTTTTGAAATGACTGTGGGCTTTTTTCAAGCACCAAAATATTTTATGATAGAATCGGAAGAGTTGTTTAATCTCTTCCAGTTGTTCTTCCCCAATTTGGCGGTTGATGTGGTTGAAACCGAAAACACTTTGTTTGCGTTTCGCTCTCAAGTGGCTCGTCTCGCTTTGCTCGCTCGCTTCGTTCACCTTCACACTCGCCCATCTCACCCGTTTTCGTTCACTCGCTCGCTTCGCTCGCTTTGCTTCACTCACGCGGCTCACTTCGTTCACTTCACTGCGTTCACTCATTTTTTGTGGAGAAATCATGTTTCAAACAATAGTGAAAGAAAAACGGCCGCATTTCGATCAATCTTCAATCCACTTTGAGGAGAGAAACTTAATGCTATCATCTCAGCGATTTCCACTCCATTTCCAAGATCATATTTGAAACTTCGCCGTCCAGTTTGTCCATTCCATGTTGTTGTTTGTTTTCGCCCTTTAACTGTCATTGTCAATGAAAGATCCAATCTTGGCGTCTTGCTAGAATCTTGATAGAAAATGCCAGCTGCAATCAGCTTTGCTTTGATTGGGAAGAAAAGAAACTTTGCCACCTGTCCAATGAATAAAAAGTTTTTGTTATCATCCACAAATCGGAAAACACCAGTTTCAATGCTTTTGCTTCCAGTCAAGTTGTGCCCATTCATATTGATATTTGTTTGCATCACCATTTCATTGTTCGCAAAACTGAAAGGTGCGTCAAAAACGGAACTTTCAACATCTGATTGATATCCAGCGATTCCATAGATGATCAATTTTGCATCTCCTTGAGCGCCATCCTGTGACGTGCCTTGCCATTTCAAATCCACCATTGCATATTCTGGAGGTGAGAAGTGATATTTGTGGAAATGCACGATTGATCGAGAATAGTTGGAGAACGGCTTCGTTGCTTGTTGATTGATATTCAAACTTGCGCTCACGACATTCACACTCACTCCGGTTATTTTTGCGGGGAAGAATTCAATGCAAAGAGTGTACTCGCCCTTGGGAAGTTGATACATGTTGAAGCCAAGTCTTCCACTGAAAAGAAAGTCAGATGATCTGGAAATCTTCAAGTGATATGCTTTCTTATTAAACTGAAGCGGTGAATTTGCAAAATCCTGGATTCCAGTCACGATGACATTTGATTCGGAAGATGATTCATCCACATTTTCCATGAGATATCGGAATTCATCCTTTGGGTGTGATGTGGACGTGATGTGTGATTGATTCACGAATGTTTTCAAATCTGCGATCTTTCCTTCCAGATCTTGCTTCTGCAGATTCAATGCACCATCCACAAATTGTTTTGGGGCGGCATCAGCAGCTGATTCTGGAGTTGGAAGATTTATGATTTTGAAGTTGTTCATATTCAACTCACCTGTCATTGTTCCACCTGCACGAGAAAGTCTCAAGGAGATCGAGCTTGCAATGGTAGAGGAAATGTGAGAGATGGAAGAGTCAACGTATCTTTTTGTTGAAGCTTCTCCTCCGAACTGTGGGTCTTTGAGATTAGTGATGCTGTGATGATTCATGTTGAGTTGAACCTCCATCGGAAATTCTTCTTTTTGACTGAGAAATGTGCCTCTGATATCCTCGAAAGGCATCAGAGTGTTGTAGTTTGTGCGATAAAACGAGAAATCATGTTGTTTGGCATTTTTGACTGAAAACAACGTCTTCAAATCAAGATCTTTCGTGACTTCATGAGTTGGTGCTGGAGCATTTGGATGCCAGCCTTTCAAAGTGACCATGTTCACGCCAGCAAGATCATCATCTGTGTCTGTGGTCAAATTTGTGATAGCTTTGCGGTTCATGTCGATTCCTCCAGGGTTGATGAGATTGTGCCCATTTAGATTGAGATTCCCAGTCATTCGGGATGTGCCATCAACTTGCAGGGAATCTGCTCGCAACTGCGTTGTCACCGCATCAACTTGATGTTTTGTGATTGCATCCGAATCTTCGCTTCCTTCAGCCACATTGACCAGTTTTTTATTCTCTAAATCATAGTTATTGTTGGAATCCAATTTCAAGCCACGTTGAACGTGTCCTTCAAGCTGCCTGAGATATGCGGCCAGATCAACTTTCTCGAATCTTCCAACATTGTTGAATATTCCCATTTTCTAAGGAAAAGTGATTTCTTCATGTTCAACTCCATATCGCTCGCAAATCATCTTGTGATGCGCTTTGATCAAAATATCGGAGAATTCTATTCCTTTGAACAGCACAAACAGTTGCACGTCCCCATGAAGTGGGACAGTTGTGTTTGGGTTAATATCCCCAAAAACCATGGTGTTGGATCCTGGAGAAGTCGAAGCGGTGAATGATGTCAGTTTCTGTCCGTTAACCCAACAGCTTGAAAGATTGTTTTGAGAAGCAGATGCAACGACCCAGTGCAAGCTCAAGCAATGTCATTGGTTCAACTGGGAAAGATCGGCTTTTGCTGGATAACTTTCCACTTCATGGAAATTTCCCGCGTCAACTCCAGAGATGATCAAGTTTCCATTCTGTTGAAAAGCAACAAACTTATCCCAACCCCCATTGTCGTGGCCAAACAGACCATTTCGAAAAACACGCGATCCGTTGAAAGATGACAGTCGAAACAAAACAAAGATATTCACAATATCAGCCGCACCACCTTGAGGATTAAGATTGATTTGTGAGATGAGTTTGTCATCTTGCCCATCAAATTCCATGAAGAACCTTTTTGCATTCTTTACTGTGGAAAGCAGTGGTCTTTGATTTGAGCTGTTTTGTTTCGCATCCAATCCTGAAAGAGTTTGATCTGAAATTTTCTTTATTTTTCTTGCCCCTCTTTCAAGTCGAGCTTCAGTCCCGCGTTCAATTGAATAGAAAAATTCTGCATTTTCTTTGATGAAAGCATCCACATATGTTGATGTTGCTGCTGACAGAATAGCAAGCAGCCCGGATTCTGCGACAGCCTTGTCAACATAACTTTTGGTTGCCACCTCTGAGTGATCATGCTCACTGTCGTTGGTGAAGGCACCTCCAGTGATTGAATCTTCTGGTGTGTCTTGTTGTGGTTGATTGAACAGATGCCGTGAATGATTGTTAAATATTCCCATTTATAATGGTTCATCAAAGTTTTTCGTCACACTTTTCTTTTCTTTATCCAGGAAAAGGAATTCAAATGGGTTCAATCTGTTGAAAAGCTTCGGATCAATCAAATTCTCCTTTGCAACCAAGTCCAAATGGGTTTTGGTGGCTGGTGGATACAGAATCATGTGAGAGCAATTCAAACGAATCTTTTGCGGCACATCATAATAGGATTGGGAAAGATAAATCGGACTGATTCCGTGATGCCTTCCATCTTTCCAATGATTAGCGATTTGTTTTTGAATGCGGTCAGAAGAACCGATGAGGTCATCAAACACGATGATTTTCCGATTGTTGTTTGGATAATCTGAGGTATTCATGATGTAATCTGGTCCATGCATTTCGAGAACTGGATATCCAACTTTTTGGCTTACACCTTTTATAATCTTCTGGAGATCAACAATTTTATCCTGACGTTGATTTGGAGAGTAGAAATAAATTTTATCATAGAAGACTAGAGGTTTTCTCAAGATATGCATCAAAGTGTTTGTCTTTCCGCAGCGGGTTTGACCAGCAATGAGCATTCGGAAATCTTCATCCAGGAAATCGCAATGTTTTCTGTTCGCATTTCGGGTGTTAACGTTTCGATCATAATTTGGAATCTTCATTTTAAGTGTTGAAAGAACATTATCTCCAAAGAAAAATGTTGTTTCAGCACTTAAAATGGATCTTGAAAGAGTGAGAAAGTTTGTTGAAATGGAAAAAATCGGTCACGAGATTGCAAAAGCCGTCACAGAAGTGAAAAATGAGGTGAAAGACCGAGAACAGGGGCGTGATGTTGACATGAGTGACGTTTTCAAAACTCTTAGAGAACCCCTGCTGGAGCAACAAAAGAAGACAGATGAAAAACAAGATGCAGTGATTGAGCAACTCAGGCAAAATCAACTAGTTTGACTGAAAGCATTCAAGACATCGTCACGCTGAATAAAGAATTGCCGCTTGCCGCTATTTATAAAAGTCTTTCAGATGAAGATAAAAATATCTTTAGAAAATATAATTTAACGAAGTCAGACTCCCTTTTATGGTTGTCAAGTGACCAGATTGAAAACGCAAAAAAAGCTTATAAAGAGATTAGAAAAAACAACTTAGGTAACCCATTACAAAAATTGAGAAAGAAAGAAAAGGAACAAGGTTTAAATGATAAAGAGAAGGCTAGTTTGGAAACATTAGAAGCTGAAGGCGACAGCTTCACTAGATATCTCTTATACTTCAGGGGAAAAAAGAAGTCATGGTTACCCACAAAAAGGAACGGGCGTTAGAAAATACAAACAACCAAAAAGGCATGCCTTCAAGATTCAAAACGACCACTATGGCGGACTTCTCATTGATGTTCCTAAACTTTTCAACGAAATGAAACTGAATGCCTTCCGGGGTGGGAAACTTGTTTATCAAGCCGATGCAGACAAGCCATTCATCGATCTTGTCACAAAGAGATTCAAACCGAAAAGAAACTATTCGTTGAATGCTGTCAGGATTTTCAACGATTTGAATACACTGGCAAATATGCCACCTCACAAATCATCTGGAAAATCGAAAATGGTTGGATCCAGCGTCATCTATTATCAGAAACCAGAAGAGTTGGCAGATCGAATGAAAATCTTGGTTGGTTAAATGGCTGCTGGAAACAACTCACCAATTTTGAAAAATGACCTGTCCCAGCTGAATGATGAGTTTTTGAGAATTGGAGCAATTGACCAAAACATGCATCGAAAATTCTATGAGAAGTATTTAAAATGAACCCCAATCGAGTACTCGTGTTCAAGTCAATCGATGCTTGGAAACAAAATCCGAAAAATAAACCAGGACATTTTACAACGAAGTTTTCTCCCGAATTGATTCTGGAGGAGAATTCCGATCACTTTTTAGCTTTTACCATCTTTCAATGACTGCAAGCTGGTTCAATGTTCGTCCGGAATATGACAACAACAAATTGGTGATTTCCTAGGACAGTGGAAACAGTTGGCAAACAATCACATTTCCTGCCGGAGTTTATGATTATGAAGATATCAACAACTTCATTCACAACTCCATTGGAAAACCCGCAGATGGAGATTATGGGATCAACATCTTTTTCAATCGATCCACTTTCAAAGTTTTTGTGTCCCTGAACGCAACTTATCAAATTGACTTTTCCGCCAGCGGAAATTTTTGCCATCTTCTGGGCTTTGAAGCTGTGAAACTGACAGCTAATGCTTATGGGTCTCGATCCCCAAATATTTCAAATAGCGTGGATAACCTCTTCATTCGCTGCAGTCTATTGAGTGATTCAATTATCTCTGGTGCCCGATCTAATGTGCTGTTCTCATTCTCTACAAGCACAAAGACAAGGGCGTTGCCATTTGAGTTGACGCAAACAAATTATTTGTGGAATAAAATTAACACCAAACACATCCCTGAAGTGACTTTCTGGATAACTGATGATGAAGATCGAGAAGTGGATTTGAATGGCCTGGATATCTCTTTGACGGCCATAATCAAGAAAGTGGATTGAAAATGGATGGAAGAAGAGAAAGAAACCCCGACACAGGTGATATGAGCTGGAGCGGAGCGAAGTAGAAGTGGATTTTTCACGAAACTCACAGCGACACTCACCGGTCAAACAGCCTCAAAACTAGCTTCCAAAGCAGCTAAAAACTTGTTGAGAAAGGAACTGAAAAAATTGGAGAAAAAACTGGGCAATTAGTGGGTGAAAAAAGTTATGATAAATTCACGTCTAATCCGCCCGAGACCAAAGGAAAAGAAATTGGAGAAATTCTGAGAAAACAAAGTCGATCCCCAAAGAAAAACTCACCTTCGCACGGCTCGGCCCGCTTCGCTCAGCTAACAATTATCAATATGTGAGAGATGTTTTCAATGAAAAGATACGAATATACATATTATGATCTCAAAACACCTCTCAATGCTGTTGTTGGCAACAACAACCGGCAGACCAAAGACAATTACCGCTTCAACGTGGATAATTCCTCCGAAGCCAATCCAATTGATTGGTACAATGCTTATCTGGAGGTTGATTAGCGACTTGTTACAACAGCGGACTGTGCAACTGGGATAACAGCAGGACCAAATAATGGCAATCAAGACTGCACAACAACTAATGGTCTGACATTCGTGAAAGAAATCCAAGTCGAATGTAATGGGCAAACCGTTTATAACAACTCAAGAGCAAATGAATCGGCAAGTGCCTTGACTCTCTTGAAATACACAAAACGTTATGCTGAATCAGTTGGGCAAGATCAGTTCTTCTATCCCGATACATCAACGGGAACAACAGAAGCCCGGCCAGCTGAAGCACTCTTCAATGCGGGTTTTGCCAAACGAAAAATTCTGACTGATGATGCAAATGTCAACAAAATATCAATTCCCCTGAATCTCTATAGCTATTTCGCTGCTTTCAAAAATAATCTTCACCCCAATATCAAGACATCTATTTTGTTGAGACTGGAAAACGATAACAACGTGATTTTCCGAAAGGGTGCCGCGCCAGATTCAAAAGTCATTCTCACTAAACTCAGATTGTGGTGCCCCAAGATTATTTTCAACGGAAAGGGGCTGAAACAATATCTAGAAGATTATCTGAAGCCGAAAAAGTGGACATATTTACGAGAGCACCACGAAATATCGCAAACAACAGCTGTAAATAGCTACTTTCGTATTTCCACTGGAATTCGGAGACCGAGACATGTGCTCATTTGGGTTGTTCCGACAGCATCGTATAATAGTCAATAACATGATATCTTCACATTCAAGGCATTCAGCATTGGAGCAAACAACAGACGCTTCAGTCGAGCACAGTTGGAGTTGAACAACAGCATTTATTACCTTCAATCGGAAATGACAACTGATGAGCTATCAAGGCTTTATCGAACTTTGATGTCATTCAATTCCGCTTATAATGACACTCTGAGTGGCCCACTGATAGATCGAGCAAATTTCAAGAATCTCTTCGACATGCTTCATTTCGATCTCCGAAACCAAGAAGATGATGTGAAAGATGGGGTTGTTTCTCTGACTTTTCGATATGAGTTGAATGGTGACAACCCAACAAATTACACATTGAACGCCTTGGTGTTGCATGAAAAAGAAATTGAATTGTATACAGCATAAAACAAACTTCTGATCAAGGCTTGAAAAGTTATTTCGAGATTGAAAAAAATCGAAATGACGTCGTATATTCCATATGGTGTGAAATTATCAGATGGACAAAAAAGAAAACTGGCAAGGGCTATGAAAAATTCCGCCCAAGTCAAATTGAGACTTTCAAAAAATAATCTGAAAGGACCAGATGAGTTGTTGTTGACAAAGACTCAGTTGAATCGAGTGCAGAAAGCAATCCAGTCTGGGCTAGGGGATGAGGTGACCATCTCCAGGACACAAATAAGGAAAGGTGGAAGTCTTTGGACATCATTGATTTCTCTGGGAACGAAACTGCTTCCAATGGCAACCAAAGCCGCTCAACATCTTGCGACTGGAGCATTGAGCGCTTTGGGAAGCTTGGGAATAGACAAAATATTTGGGAAAGGAATAAGGGTGCCAATCAACTTTCTTCCACAACATCAAAAAGTTGGAGAGTTGACCAAAAGCCAACTTGAATCTGTCAAGAAAGGACTGAAGATGGGTCGTGGGGTGAATTTCAAACCCACCCAGCGGCAAATAAATGGAGGGCTTCTGGGGACACTTGCAGCAATTGGGATTCCAATGGCTATTGAACTAGCATCAAAACTGTTTGGATCCGGGTTGCAAGTTCCTAGGAAAGCTGCCGCCGGGCTGCAAGTGCCAGCAAAACCAGGTGGTCTTCGCTCCGCTAAGCTTCCATTCATTCCTCCACCATTCTTTGGGGAATGGCCGCAACAAGGGCGTGGAAGAGGGAAAAAAATCTCAAAGGAAAGGAGCCGGGCTTCTATTGGGAACAAACAGTCCATTCAACAACATCCCAGTGTTAGGAGCAATTCTGTGAAACCAAGGTGGAAAGATATTCCTTTGTCGAATTTTGATATTCTTGAGTGGGTGAAGTTTTTCGAAATTGCCAATTTCAAAGGAATCTTTTCAAGAGATTCAAAAGATCATTTACATAAAAATGGTTCCTGCATAATTAATCTAGATGATTCTATTGGGAACGGAACGCACTGGGTTGCAACATTCATCAAAACACATATTGTCTATTACTTTGATTCATTCTCAATATCACCTCCAATTGAATTTGTCGAATATGCAGACAAAATTGGGAAAGAAATAATTAAGAATTATGGTCATCCAATTCAAGCTTTGGAATCTGTCCGATGTGGATATTATTGTTTATATTTCTTGAATGAAATTCAACGAAAATCCTTCTATGACGTGTTGAAGGTTTTTTCATTGAGTGATCCAAGAAAGAATGAGAAATTCATAAAAGAATATTTCAATTAAAAATGGAATCATATTGTCTGAAGGAGAAACGCATGACGGGATGCGTGGAGCCGTCTGGATATATGACTGCAAAAAATGGAAGGAAAATGTGGTTTTGTCATTGCACCTCCTGTGGAATAAAAAAGACAAGATTTGTGAAAGCGAACGCGAAATGGAAATGGGAAGATTCGGTGCAAGTGAATTGTTGAGAAATAAAAAAAGCTCAGAAAAAAGCAGTGGATTTTGCGTTGGAAAAAACAAAACCATTTCTTGCCAAAACCGCGTCTGATATGATGAACCAACTGAGTGTGGCAGTCCGACCAAATAGAAAGTATAAAACAGATAGAAAAGATTTGGATGGAGGAGCTGTGGATGTTCACGCACTGCTAGGGAAATTCCAAGACCAAAAGCTGGATTCACTCCAGGCAAATACAAATATATGGGGCCATATAATCCTTTGAAGGATCAATTGAAATATGATCCTGAAACAGGAGAAGTCTTGCAATGGATCGATCAACCTTTCAACAAAGTGGATGACATTTCAGCTCGCCACGACATTTGTTATGATCGAACGAAAACTGGAAAAACAAAAAAAAAATGATTGCGACAGGCAAATGGTTGCTGAGTTGGATAAGATTTCCTATGGTGAGATGCCAAAATGGGGACAGGCAGCAAGATTCATCATCAACACTTAACAAAAACTTGGATTGGGCGTGCCAAAAAACGGGAAGAGATTTTGAGTGACGACTGGGCTCAAAATCTAGCAAATGAATTACACCGACCAGTCAGAAGAAAGTTTCCAAAGCGAAAAGTCTTTGCAAAAGGAATTGATCAGATTTGGGCAGCAGATCTGGTTGAAATGGGAAAATATTCCGAATGGAATGAAGAGATCCGATATATCTTGATGGTGATTGATATTTTCTCAAAGTTTGGATGGATTCGACCCCTGAAAAATAAGCAAGGACAATCAGTGGCTGATGCGTTCAAAGACATATTCAAGGTGCGAAAGCCAAAGATGATTTGGGTTGATAAAGGAAAGGAATTTTGGAACAAAGCTGCCCAGAATTTATTGACAGAAAATGACGTGAAATTATATTCAACGGAAAATGAGGAAAAGTCATCTGTCGTTTAGCGTTGGAATAGAACAATCAAAGAAAGAATTTTCGAAATGTTTAGTGCTAGGAATAACACAATTTATTTTGATCAGCTGGAAAAGATAGTGGATGATTATAACAAAACAAAACATTCAAGCCTTAACATGACGCCAACAGCAGCAAGTTTGAAAAGAAATGAGAAAAAAGTTTTCGCAAATCTTTATGAGGACTCACTTTATGTCAAACGAGGTGTTCCTAAATTCAAAGTTGGGGACCAAGTTAGAATCACAAAATACAAGCAAAAAGTTTTCGAAAAAAGGATTCACTCCAAACTGGACAGAAGAGATATTCAGGGTTGATGAAGTGGTGCATACAAATCCAGTCACATATAAATTAGTTGATTTGTTGGGAGAAAAAATAACAGGTTCATTCTATGCGCAAGAACTTCAACGCACCAAGCAAGAAGTTTTCCGAATTGAAGAAGTGTTGGAACGCGATGAAGAGAATAAAGAAGCTCTTGTGAAATGGAAAGGGTATGACGACAGATTCAATTCTTGGGTGCCATTAAATGATGTGAAAGATATTTGAATTTCAATGTTCGGGCATTAAAATTCACTCGCGTGGCTCACTGCGTTCACTTCGCTTTCCTCCTATCAATTGTTGATAAATTTCCCAAAGAAGGGCACTTTGTTTTTGGAGTTCCTTTGTAAGAATCTTTTGTTCCTCTTGGAGATTGACGAATGACTCAAAGAGTATGTCAATTGAGTCTTCCTCCTCCTCCATCTCAAAATCAGAAACAATGAATTCCTCGTCAGAGGTTGTTGGGGTTTCATCCTCGCTCCTTTCTTCCTCAGAGCATGTGATATCCTCTTCACTTTCCAGTTTGAAATGAAATATTTCTTTTCAAGAAAATGTTATTCTCCGCCACATTTTCCAGCAAAAACTTCACACAAGCCTTGACTTCCTTCTTCAGAAACTTTCAATCCAGGAAGAAGGATGCTTGATGTTTCAGAAAGATGAAGATGAGTTTGCCTTGTCAGTCTTCTTTCCCAAATCAGCATTTGCTGACTTGGAATTTCATGAGCCATGTTTGGTCTTCATTCCCAAATTCCCCGTGAAAAAGTTGGAAAGAATGAAGATTGAGAAACAAGACGCATGGTTGAACATTGTGAAATTCTATCAAGGACCTTTCTCAATCTCAACACTGAGCCACAACATGCATGAGATGGAACAACCGAAAGAAAGTTTGGAAGCGGTGAAAATAACATCACAAGTTTGTCATTTTTTGCTTCCGGTGATTGAACCATCACAAGTCGTAGAAATGTTCCGCGATGGTGAAAAAGTTAGTTTCTTTGTTGAAAAAAGCAAATTCTGTTCATTTCAAATTGGTGAAATGAAGCGAAACGGAGCGAAGCGGAGTGAAGATGAAACTCCTTTTGCAGTTGTCCCGGCAAAAAAATTCTTGAAAATGAAACGCTGGTCACTTCCAGAAACATTTATGATTCAAAAAGGAACTGAACATGTATGCTTCAAATTTGTTGTTGAAGATCAAGTTATTCAGTTCACTTTCCCACTGGCTAATTGAAGGTGAGTGAAAATGTGTTAAAAGTGAGCATAAGTTAGAATAAGATAGAATGTGTTGAATAGGAGCGTATTGCAGATAAAAAGAAGTATGCATTGGTTGAAGGTAATGATGATGTGAGGAATGAGTGAGAATGTGTTGAATGTGAGGGGAATTTTTTGGGCGTATTTGTGCTTTGTCCCAGAACCCGCATTTTCTATCTACTGGGGCTATCGGGCGGTTTCGATACCACATGATGTTGCATGCATTTTAGTAATGCTACAATTCACCAACGCCGTCAAGGGCAAGCATTCAGACTCTGCGTAAACTCGCTCTGAGAGTCCACTACCCCTTCACTCGTGAAAGGAGAAGACGTCATGTTTGGTGTAAAAAAGACTAAACGTTATCCTTATATAGAAAACGCGAACTGTCATTCCTATCAAAATCTTCTATAAAAAAAACAACTAGGTATCAAAACAAATGTTAACACGTTAACAAAGAACACTTCAGCACGCGAGATTAAAAAATGTCGAGAACGTCTGACGTCCAGATCGCTTTGAATGATTGGTTGGGATGGGCCATTCTCCAATCCCCCAATCTTTGGTGGACTTGAGCGATGATGCGTTACAAGAGCTGGAACTGAACATAGCGTTTGCGCAACTGGTGACCAGAAATGAAGAAAAGAATGAACCGTTTACCTTGCTTCATTTGATGGCTTTAAGCGTTATGCGTCAATGTTTGTCCCTGGACGCTTACCGTCAACATTGCGTTTGATATTTAAGCAACAACAACAAGCATACATACCTAGTTTTGGACGTTTTGTGGCTCAGTTTACTGTGAGTCTGACCGGCGATTGATCCCATTGGTGGTGCGCACCTGTTTGTTCCCCATCTAAAGAAACTGAAGAAGGCTGAGCAGATGAGTCCATTGGAAGACTTGTATTTGGATCTGGAAAGTCCTTATTCGTTGAGTGGAAATTTCAAGGAATTGACCAAAGTGGCCCGCGACAGGTTGGACGTCTCACCCAGCCAGGCGCAAACGTATTTACAAGGAGAACCCACTTTCATGTTACACCGTCCTCGTCAGGTACACTTTCCACGCAGCAAGACGGTCGTGCCTCCACAAGTGGATTATACCTAGCAGGCGAATCTTGTGGAAATGCAGGATCCCAAACTCATTGCTCAAAACAAACGCACCCGGTACCTACTGACGGTCATCGATGTGTTGCCCAAATATGCATGGGTCATTGCCATAAAAAGCAAGAAAGGCAAGGCCACGGCAGATGCGTTTCGTTATTTGTTGGAGAATACCGGAGGACTTAAGCCAGTCAACTTGCAGACGGATCAGGGGAAAGAACCAACACATGAAGAAATTACTTGACGAGTATGACATTCACCACTATTCCACTCGAGGCGAACCCAAAGCTGCTGTGGTCGAACGTTTCAATAGCACTTTGAAGGCATTGATGTACAAGTACATGACAGCTCGCAACACCCCCAAATATTTGGAGGTCTTACCCTTGTTGGTGGACAAGTACAATATGCGCATTCACAGCCGCACTTAAATGGCCCCGGCCGATGTCACTGACGACAATGCCTCGGTGGTCTGGAAGTGGTTGTTCAAACTCATACCTGTCTAAGCCCATTACAAGTTTCGACCGGGGGATTTTGTGCGCACCTCCAAACCCGTCAAGGGTAAAAATAGTGCCTTTTCCATGAGTTATCGGGGTAATTGGTCGCAAGACGTGTACACGGTGACCGATCGTCAACGGTCCTTGTACGATGGTGTGAATTATTACAAGTTGGACACTTGGAAAGGTGATAAAGTACCTCCACAGGCGGCCCAAGCTCACTATATGAGCGGTATTGTGTTACAAAGATTCGATTTATAAAATTTTGTGTGGAAACGCAACGGTTTTGCTTCAAAACTTAAAAATTCGAATGTTATGTGAATAAAATTGACTTACCCTGTTGCTGTGTTGTATTCTTTGTTATTTGCTTGCTCCTCGGGGCGATTTAGCGCGATTTCGGAGAGTTATCGTTATTTCGGTGTTCCACTGCTAAAAGAAAGACAAGGCCGAACACTGATTTCCGGAGTGCCTGCCGATCGAAGCGAATAAATCCTCTGAAAATAACCCTGTCGACTCAATTCCTCCGCAGAATCAAAGAAGAGATGTTGAAGTTCCATGTCAGTTCACGAAACAAGCAAATCTGCCCTCAAACGCCTTCGCTACGAAAGATTTATTTCGAGATTGCTTCCCCTCACAAATTCGAAATAGCCGCTTCCAAATCGCCATGGACTGTTTCACGGTTCGTGTAGTATGTTGGGTAGCTATAATTAGCCCGACGGGGGGTGGACGGCATCAATTTGTCGACAATTTGTCAAACCCACAAAGAGGCCCATTGTTTCCTTCGACAAATCAAAATCGAGTCGAGTCGTGTTTAAAAATAGGCGGCTGAGAAAACTGAGTCGTGTTTACAGAATTGAGATCTTTTTTAAACTCAGAGGAAACCCATTGCAGCGAAGTCTCGGTTTTCGTGGAAAAAAATTTCTTAGCGCCATGTGATAGCATAAAGTATCAGTTCTTCTGCTTCACGATGTAAGTACATTGTTGCGTGTTTTATTTTGTGCTTTTGAACGCGAACTTGACGTTCGCACACGTTCGCACATATTTTTCGCACCTCGCAAGTTTGCTCGATTGTAATGGCTTCGAAATTTTCTCGTGGCATTTTCAGGATTCAACTGAATGGCGATCAGCAAGAAATAGTGAAGTTTGCTGCCAAAGGCCATAACGGGCCAAGCTGGAGTGGGGTAGAGTGAGGTCGTCAAGCGGGTAATCACAACATTAAATGCATGTGGAAGAACTGTAGGATCCAGATCCACGCGATCGCAAACTAAAGAGTTGGCGATAGATCGGTCGATCACTTGACGCCATGGCAAATCAGCAGTCATAAGACCGTAGAACGAGTGGACTGTGGATGCTACTCCACGATCATACACTTGACAAGCGATACCACTGGAGCAGACTATACCTACAGTTCTTCCACGTGCATTGAATGTTGTGCATTTTGGTTTGGCTGTCGACAAATTGATGCTGTCCACCCCCCGTCGGGCTAACTATAGCTACCCAGCATACTACGCGAACTGTGAAACAGTCCATGGCGATTTGGAAGCGGCTATTTCGAATTTGCGAGGGGAAGCAATCTCGAAATAAATCTTTCGTAGCGAAGGCGTTTGAGGGCAGATTTGCGTGTACGTGAACTTCAACATCTCTTCTTTGATTCTGCGTAGGAATTGAGTCGACAAGGTTATTTTCAAAGGATTTATTCGCTTCGATCGGCGGGCACTCCGGAAATCAGTGTTCGGCCTTGTCTTTCGTTTAGCAGTGGAACACCGAAATAACGATAACTCGCCGAAATCGCGCTAAATCGCCCCGAGGAGCAAGCAAATAACAAAGAATACAACACAGCAACAGGGTAAGTCAATTTTATTCACATAAGATTCGAATTTTTAAGTTTTGAAGCAAAACCGTTGCGTTCCCATACAAACCTTTATAAATCGAATCTTTGTAACACAATACCGCTCATATAGTGAGCTTGGGCCGCCTGTGGTACCTCTACTGCAAAAAGTACGAGCTCTGCCCAACTAATGGCGGGTGAGTAAAAAGCTTAAATACAAGGGACGCGGACTCACCCGTCAAGTGTTAGTCAACTGGCAAGGACTTGCTCCCGAATATCAAACGTGAATACCCGTCCTCGTAAAAAAATGACCAAAATGGACGATGATTTTTTGCTGTTTCTGAATAGCGGGGATGTGGGCACGGAACCCCTCGAACCCGGACAGACCACCGTGCGCAGTGCGTTCTGACAACGGTTGGAGATTCCATTGACGCTCACTGACCAGTGGCAAGTTGCCCTTTTGAAACTGTTGTACACCAATTCTTACAGCAACACGGTGTTGAAATCGTCGCAGGATTACCACGTGCGCGTGGGAAGTTCGGATGGATCGGTTCCCACTCGATCAATGGCGCTGACCTCGCACAAACACTTCATGCACGCAACAGAATTGCTGGGCGATTTGCTGCAGAAGATGGGATGGTACGTGATACCCACCTTGTTGGGCGGCCAACATCATTACGGACAACTCCACATGGAATCTCCGGGCACCACGGACGAAACTTTTCCCACGAATCCCAAACTGGATCTGTTTCGTCCCGACCTGGTGCGCGAATTTTTTCAAAGCATCGGAAACACTTATCGCGTGAAACAAGTGGCCCTGCCTATGCGCTTCCTTCAGATCGAATATTACGTAGGATTCGCCCTCCTGAAACTCATGGGTTCCAGGAGGGGTTACATCTGGTTAACTAGGACTAGTCCATCCAGACCCAGGACGCATTATTCACTCCATCTGTGGGCGCAGGGTCAGTACTGTTTCGCTATGACACGAAATTACTGAAATTATCGTCATAATTATTATGAAGTGACGTAACAATCTGTTATTAGTAAGACAAAATTAAATGACTACTAGTCGCGGAATTTGAGACACCAACGGGTATGTATACGTTACTTTATGTGCTTGGTTATCCTGACAATCTTTCTGACAGAAACATATATATTTCTACTAGATTTCGAATAGATTTGAACTTGTACAGAGATAAATAACAGGAAGAATAAAGTGTACATTATTTGGAACCTTGGTATTTGGCGGCTAGCAGTACATTCGAAATCCGAAGTATAATGGCAGAAGACGCCCTGAAGATACGTAGAAGAGCGAAGACAAGATTCACGAGAAAAAAGAACGAATTCTTCCAGGTGATAGCTGAAGATAAAGGTACTGCGATTCTGAGAACAAAGTTTAAAGAACTTACCGAAGCCTGGTCTACGGTGGAAGGTAAGCATGACATTTATTTAATGTACCTCTCTGAAGAGGAAATCGAGGCAAGTGAAAAATGGATCGATGAACTACAAGAAGAATATAATGGAGCATCGGTGGTATACACGAAGCATGAAAATGAAAAACAATTGATTGAACAGAAAGAAAAGGAAGAATTGAACCGCCCGCATATGATGAGACTTCGAGGAGAAGAGTTTCAAAGGATAATTCAACAGACTATTATGAAGAAAAAATCCGCAGAAGCAATCTTTGAGACACTTGTCGAACATGTTAAACATGTGATTGAAACAAGAGCGAATGACGAGAACGCAGGGATGGCTTTGCGCAAAACTAAAAGTGATATCGAGCTCGCGCTAGCTGACTGTAAGAGCGCGCACATCAAATTACTTGGGATATCAAATGAGGCCGCCGCGGAAAATGAAATCGATTTAACGTGTATAGATTTCCATACACGTTACAACGAAACAATCGAAAGGATTGGAAGGTTTACCAGCGCGACAGAGCGAGAAAATAACGCCGAACAAAACTCTGCCCTGCGCTTGGAAAAGGTCAAGATGCCGTTTTTCGACGGAACAGTGCGACAGTAACCGCAGTTTAAACAAGATTTCCAAAAACAGGTGATGCCTACAGTGAGTAAAGATAGCGCGTGCTACGTTCTGCGGTCTTGTCTCGGGAAGGAGGCAACAGATACCATCAGAGGCGTTGACGACAATATCCAAGAGATGTGGAAACGACTAGATGAGAGGTACGGAGATCCCGCTAAAGTCGCAAACGCCATTATGAACACGATTCAAAGTTTAAGACCCATCAGAGAAGGAGAGAGCAGAAAATTCATAGAACTAGTCGAGGCGGTAGAGAGCAGACATAGAGATCTGAAGAGACTTGGGTTAGAGAAAGAAATCACGACAACCAGCTCAGTGAGCATCATTGAAAGAAAGCTGCCTGCCGAAATGAGAAAAGAATGGGCCCAACTGGTGAGCGCAGATAACAGCACAGTGGATAAAACCAACAAGTTTCCAAGTCTACTAAACTTCCTCCTCAGCGAGAAAAGAGCAATCGAATACGACACCGCAGAGCTCCGACTTTACAGCAATTCGACAATTAAAGGCGGGGCATATTACGCTGGGAAAAGTAAAGACGCAGAAGACGTCGGCGCGAACAGTCGTCCACAGAACAGCAAGTGTCTGTTCCACAGGGAAGCAGATCACTGGACAAATGACTGTAAATTCTATCTGTCGAAGACAATTAAAGATAAGATGAGATTGTTAAAGGAAGGGGAGCGTGTTGGTGTTGCTTAAGAAGAGGTCACCGATTATTTGAGTGTAAAAAGAAGAAACCATGCGGTGTAAATGACTGTACCAGATGGCACCATAAGACACTTCACCGAGATGAAACTCCAACAGAAGACGCATCCGGAACAGCGAGCTTATGCAACGACTCAATGACAGATTCATGTCTTTTGCAATTACAGAAAATCTCTACGAAGCATGGCTAGCCAACGTCCTTTGGGACAGCGGAGGGTCGCTTTGTTTTATCACAAACAGCAAAGCACAGTCTGAACGTTTGAAAGGAAAGAGAGTAGAGCTGAATGTAGTCAAAGTGGGAGGCGAACACGAGAAAGTTACATCTAACAGATACAAACTTTCATTGATCGATAAAAGGGGACAAGAAGTGCAGTTCGAAGTCCACGGCATCGACAAAATTACTTCAGAAATACAGAGTGTCGACAAAGATGGAGTGGTTCAATTATTTAAGAATATATCAAGGGAAGACATCACGACCATCAGGAACGGTTGACGTATTAATAGGTTACGAATACGCTGGTTACCACCCACAGAAGGAACAAAGCTCGGGACATCTTCTCTTGCTGAAGAATCGCTTCGGGAGATGTATAGGCGGAACGAATCCTTATATCAAAGAGGCGACTACGAAATGTAATCTTGGCTACGTAAAGGTGAATATCGCAGTTGCCAAAGTCGAAGACTTCTACAGGATAGAAAACCTTGGCGTCGAATGTGTACCCCGTTGTGGTGGATGTAAGTATGGAGAATGCGCATTAGGGAGCAAAGACTACACGATAAAGGAAGAAAAGGAGCTTAGACTGATCGAAGACAAGCTGGAGTACAACAGAGAAGAGAAAAGGTGGATTGCAGAATATCCGTGGATCCAGGACCCAACAGAATTACCTAAAAACAGGAGAGCCGCTATGGGGATGTTGATGTCTACGGAAAAGAGATTAGCGAAAAATACAAGACACGCTGAAGTCTATCAGAAACAGATTGAAGATATGATCGACCGAGAAGTCGCACGAAAACTCAGCAAACAGGAATTGGAGGACTACAAAGGACCGATTCACTACCTCTCGCATCACGAGGTTTTAAAACCAGACTTTAAATCTACCCCAGTGAGAATAGTGTTCAACAGCAGCGCACGGTATATAGGCCACACCCTAAACGACTACTGGGCGAAAGGACCACACCTCCTTAACAACCTCCTAGGAATACTCGTAAGATTCAGGGAAAATGAAGTAGCATTGATCGGCGATATAAAGAAAATGTATCATACAGTAAAGACAAAAACGCTAGAGCAGCACACACATCGCCTTTTGTGGAGATACATGGACACGGGAAGACAACCGGACACGTACGTAATACAAAGGGTATCATTCGGTGACAAGCCTTCTGGGACAATCGCCACGGTCGCATTGAGAAAGACAGCTGAGATGGGAGAAGACAAGTATGCTGAAGCTGCACAAGTAATCAAGGAAAACACGTATATGGACGATATAATAGAGAGCGTATCTAATAAAGGACACGCGAAAGGGCTTACGAAGGATATAGAAGACTTACTCAGCGAAGGAAGCTTCAAAATTAAAGAATGGACTTTCACTCATGATGGCACGCCGGACCAAACTAGGACCCTAACTGTACCAAACGACGCGTCGAACACCATAGAAAAGGTCCTTGGAGTTGTTTGGAATCCAGTACAAGATGAATTTGAGTATAAAGTGCAATTAAAGACCTCGGTTAACGAGAAAAGGAAAATACATGCACAATCTGATATCAAACAACGACGACCGAGTATTCGAGATGATACAAACAGTACATTTACCATTTACAGTCAGTACATTTACCATTTACAGTCAGAGCAAAGATTTTAATGAGACAACTTTGGGGGATCAAAAATAATTTAGGCTGGGACGACCCGATCCCGACCAATTACGAAATGGACTGGACACAATTCTGCGAAGACCTACTAAAGATGAACAATGCGAAATTCCAAAGATGTTTAAAGCCAGACAATGCAATAGGGGAGCCGATATTGATCATATTCAGCGATGGTTCTAGCAACGCTTATGGCGCATGTGCCTATATCAGGTGGAGAATAAACGACGGACAATTTAAATGCAGACTTATAATATCAAAGAATAGACTCGCACCAGTGAAACGAATGTCAATCGACAGAATCGAACTCTGTGGAGCTGTACTCAATTCAAGACTTAAATCATTTCTACAACGACACTGCAGATACAAGATTCAAAAGTGCTATCATGTCGTGGATTCTCAAATAGTGCACAGCATGATACAGAAGGAATCGTACGGCTTCAACACCTTTGCCGCAACCCGCGTGGGAGAAATACAGCAGAACACAAACCCCAGTGACTGGTTTTGGATAGAAAGCAAATACAATATTGCGGACTGGCTTACTCGCGGCAAAGGGCCGATCGAAATAAATTCTTAAAGCATCTGGCAAAACGGACCCAGTTTCCTTGAATTACCCGAGAACGAATGGCCGATTTAAAAAACATTGACAAAGAAACAACTTCCGGATCTAGTCAGAATGGCATCCATCGTTACTAAGGGCTCCACCGAAAACAAAAAAGACACACTGGCATCGAGAATTAACATTAGCAAGTATTCAAATTATGGGAAACTAATAAGAATAACGGCCAGGATATTGGCAATGTACCAAACGGAACCAAAATCATCATTCAAGAATGCAGCAAAGTTATTGACACCAAACGATATAGCGAAAGCAGAACATTTTTGGATAATTGAAGCTCAAAAGATTATGCATGAAGATATCAAAAGGGGAAAATATAAACGCCTGTGCCCAAGAGAGAATGAAAAGGAAATATACGTAGTTGGAGGAAGGGGTGAAAGATGGATAGAGATGAGTCACAACAAAAACGAAGTTATACTTCTACCTTATGATCATAGCTTTTCGAGTCTTTTTGCTGAATATATTCACAGAAAGGGACATCACGGTGTACTTTCTACGTCCAGTAAAATACGCACGAAGTTTTGGATCGTTAAACTATTGAAGATGGTGAAATCAATTAGATACAATTGCGTAACATGCAAGAAATTGGATAAACGACTGAGTGAACAAATAATGGGAAAATTACAAATTGAGAGACTACGTTCATCTCCTCCTTGGTGCTGCACAGCCATTGATCTCTTTGGTCCATTCAAGATTCGAGACGAGGTAAAGAAAAGAACGATTGACAAAACGTATGGAGTAATATTTAACTGCCTTAGTACACGCGCAGTCCATGTAGATCTCGCTGCAGATTACAGCACCGACAAAATTTCTAATGGTCTTGAGGCGATTTGTATCCATAAGAGGTTACCCCTCTAAACTGTATTTTGATAACGGCCCTCAACTAGTCGCCGCAAACGAAGAATTGACGAATATAGTGAAATTGGAGTGAACAAATAATGAGTGAACTAAAAAAAAAACTCCAGCAATTTGGCGTGATGGAAGGTTTTAAGTGGGAATTTACCCCGGCGGACGCACCTTGGAAAAACGGAATTTCTGAAGCGTTAGTGAAATCAGTAAAATGAGCAATAACGAAAGCCATTGGTGACCATGTTATGACATTCTCTGAACTCCAGACTGTTTGCTTTGAAACAGCGAACCTTGTGAACGAACGTCCAATCGGAAGACATCCTACTTCGCCTGATGATGGAACATATCTCTGTCCCAATGATTTATTACTAGGAAGAGCAACATCCAGTGTACCAAGTGGACCATTCAGAAACGCTTTAAATCCTCGTCAGCGAGTTGAATTTGTCCAAAGCATCGTAAATTATTTCTGGAAGAAATGGACCAGAGACTACTTTCTAAGTTTACTTATACAACCGAAGTGGCACACAGCACAAAGGAATCTCAGAGAGGGCGATGTAGTACTAATTCAAGACGCCAATCAAATCAGAGGACAATGGAAACTTGGGATCGTAGTGAAGGCATTTCCAGGAGGAGTCGGGAGAGTGAAAAGGGTACAAGTGCAATACAAAAATCCAAAACCGGGAGAAAGTGTCACCGAATATAGTGGTAGAGGATTCGTGACAGTTGAACGAGCAGTCAATAAGTTAATTGTCCTGATCCCTAAAGGAGACGTTATAACAAACACCTGAACTATTTACTGAACTCTTATCTAATTTTTTCTTTGATTTTTTAACCCTGAATTAATTTGAAACATGGACTCTTTTGAAGGCGGCGAGTGTTTCGCTATGACACGAAATTACTGAAATTATCGTCATAATTATTATGAAGTGACGTAACAATCTGTTATTAGTAAGACAAAATTAAATGACTACTAGTCGCGGAATTTGAGACACCAACGGGTATGTATACGTTACTTTATGTGCTTGGTTATCCTGACAATCTTTCTGACAGAAACATATATATTTCTACTAGATTTCGAATAGATTTGAACTTGTACAGAGATAATAACAGGAAGAATAAAGTGTACATTATTTGGAACCTTGGTATTTGGCGGCTAGCAGTACAAGTACAATCTAGGGGAATCGTTGGCCCTGCTGATGTGATAATTGGAGCCCGATCTAGATCGGCCGGGTCAGACGCGCATCGTGGCTCACAACACCGTGTACACGGACACGGGAGAAGGTACGCAAGCCGTTTGGGTGGTGAGTCGTTTGGATACGGATCACTTTGCAATCGAGACGGAAGATTTTCTGTTGGGAGGCTTACACATCAAACTCAACACTGCCGTCGCGCAGTTGCACTACACGTTTGGCAAAAGAGCCATCTTTGACATGGGGGCTTGAGATAAAAAAGATCCACCTTGTCAAACATAAAAAAAAAGATGGCCAGGCCATCCCGTACCAGACGAGACAGTGCACGAAGACGAAGAAATCGTCGGATGACAAGGCGGGGAAGTATTCAACGAGGAGGTTTCGTCCCCATTGTGGTCGATTTTAAGAAAGGGGTCCAAGTCATACGGGATGCCATCGAGGCCATGCAACAACCCATCGACGTGGACAAGGCCAAACAAAACGTGGCTAGGTACAAAGGTGAGTATCAGTCTTATAAAAGACGTGGCGGAAACAAAGGGTACATGCGTTGGGCCCGCTACAAAGGTTACGCCAAAAAAAGTGACGCCTGTTGCCTGCAGTCAAAATGCATGACACATTGCAATTAAGAAAAGCGTGTCGAGGCGATGACGACATTTCAAAATACTTTTGGGATGTGTTTGCAGCAGATGAAGGAGCCTGTCAACCCCTCGAGTACCCCAAGTGCGCCATATGGAACACGGATCCCATACGCTTAATCGACCAACATTGGTTAGCGGTGTTTTGGGTGAATCAAGACCACGGAGAATTCTTTGATAGTTACGCGCGAGCGCCATCCTTTTACAACGCAGCGTGGCGTTGTTTCGACCTTTCGACCTCACATTCCACAAGAACTACAAGAACCAACACCGATGTGTGCAGAGATTATTGTTTGTACTACTTATTTCATCGTTGCCGTGGCAAGCCCATGACCCAAATTGTTCGACCCTTCTCACACACGGACCGTGTCTACAACGATAAGGCCGTGGTGGAACGAATACGGGAAGAATTCCCCAGTTTACAACACCAACACCTGGCAGGGGTCTATATGACGACGATGGATGCCCCAACCAGATGTGTCGGATCAAACGGTTGAATTTTTGCAAGAGTAAGGCATAAAAAGAACTGTTTTTTAGGTGGCAGGTTAAAAAAAATGGAAATGGAAGATGCTCCCTCTTGTTATGATCCACGTTTCAGGGTCCCGGGTAACATGCAGATCGTGGGTCCTTCCTTGAGCGGCAAGACGACCTTCTTGTATAATTTGGTCAAAGATGCTCCATGCTACTTTCGAGAAGACAACGGATCCCCTTGTTATTTAAAAAAAATCTTGTATTGTTATTGTAGCGTTTTGGGTGCCTTAACAGCCAAGGCCTTCATCCAGAAGAAGAAAAAGAAAGAAGAAACAAGAAGGGTTTTTAACGCTGCTAAGCAGTGCTGCCAAAGTGGGATACGAGGTTGGAAAGAGTAAAGATTACAAAGGAGCCACGGGGCAATATAAAGCGCATCACAAACCCTGGGAAGTTTAAGGAAGGTATAAAGAGAGAGAGAGTGGTCATCATCCGTGAATACATTCACGATGCCAACCAGTCGTAGAAAGAAAACAAGATTGGGCGCCGACATGGCCGTGGCCACAGCAGCTCCCATTGTGGCCAATCTCTTAAGTCAAGGGATTGAACACGCCATAGACAAAGGACCAGAGGTGTTCGAGAAGGTAGCCGAGCATGGCAAACGCGGCGTAAAGTGGCTCTTGAAACGCTTCAACCGTTTGAGAAAAAGGAACATCCTTGCCCCGTTGGGCTCAAGACCCCGGTCTGTCCAAACTCGTAGGTCTACCCAATCATTTACCATCACACGTGCATTTTCAACTTCAAAATTCCACGGCCTCGGTGTAGACAGGTGGAAGAAACTGCAGGACATACAGTTTTTTGTGATGGCCCCACCTAAAGGCGCTTGGCGTGCTTTTCTTGCCAATTCAAATTTTTCACCCAGTTCTGTTGCGGCTCGACGGCTGAACTCAGAATTCGATGCCCCTAGAAAGAAGGCCACTACCGATCGTTTTGGGAGCCGTGAAAACCAGTATTGCTTTGAAAAAAGGAATCAAGACAGCCAATGCGGCGGCGGCGGGAGCGATTCTAGTGGCCACGTTGGGCGGTGTACTTGCAAGTCAACTCTCCGAAAAGAAAAAAAAAAAAGAAAAATCAAGAACAACAAGGTGCAGGCGAAAGATCAAGGGAGTGGCGCATGCAAGAACAAGCCGACTGGTTATCGGGGTTGACGGATCACCGGACGTTTTCTGAGGACATAAAAAGAGCCAGCAACGAACAGTTGCGAGCTCTAAACGATCTGATACGTAATCTTTACGACAACGTCATCCAAGTACCCGCTTACGTCAAAACCCCGCTCCTGGGTAACAAGAAATGCGATTCGACGCATCAGTGCACTGACGACGCCTTTGCACGAAAGAAGGAGGCTTTTAAGAAGATTAGGAGGAGAAAAACTCGTCCCCGTTTTGCAAGCCGGACTAGACGTCTTGTCGTCATGACGGACAAATACCCTCGAGAGATGATATTGGTGCCCAAAGATACCCCCTGGATGAAACCAACGGTTCCCTTTCTACCCGACCCATCCCTTCAGTGGGGAAGGGGTGAACAAACACCTCCCGACCCCAACGAAGCCTACTGGAAATGTCAATTCTTGACAGACCAATTGGTCAACGCCGCTCGTTTAGATCGCGTCATGCGTGTCATGGACGCCATGAGCGCGTGGAAGGCGAAGGGCAACCGCCAAAGTTACCTTCGTACGGAAGTAAGAGCAGTGAATACTTTCGACTTCTGAATAAACTACGACACATGATAGAACCCCGTCAGACCACTGCGCTTTGGAGAAGACCTCCCCCTCTTACGGCAGCGGAAACCCAAGCCCAAACGGATGATATTATTCCCCCCAAAACCACCCCTTGGATCCACGTTTCCACCACGTCCCAAGTCATTTCAAGAAGCAGTCCAGCAATCAAAGAACATTGACAAACAATTGGAAAACTTCATCATTGTGGCTAAACAGAATTTGGACGAGGCCAAGCGCGCCGGCAATAATGCTGCCGAGGTGAAAATGGCTGATCTAGATTGGCACGTGGCTCAAAAGGCTGTTGAAGACATACGAGAGTTGGACGATCAATTAAACTCAGAAAACTATGGCTTGCCCTTCAGCAACGTCCAATACTGGACTTACGGACAAAGACACATTCGATGCCGCCGTGGAAGCACACAAAAGAGAGCTGCTGAAACGTCGTGACAAACTGTGGTGTCAACTGGAAACAGAATATCGAAAGCACAAGGAAAGCATGAAACAGAGAGAAAAGCAAAGACAAGCCAAGATAGAAAACATTATTCAAAAAGGGAAAGAGGTCGTCTTGAAGCGGCGCAACCCTCGCGGTTGGGTACTAGAGTAAAAACGCTGTTCAGAAGAAAGGAGACGTTTAAAAGTTGTCACTGTTTTAATTGTTGACCTGTTTTTAAAACAAGATTGTTGCAATAACAAAAGTTGCTTGGTCAAAAATGTGTGCTCTTTTTCTGGTACTAACCGGACTTTTGAATAAGAATTATTCGAAAAAGTAATCAAAAACCAATCTGCGTGGTGCACTGTCTGATTGTCTCCTTTGTGGCCACAAGCCATTGGGATCCAAAAAAAAAACAACAAGAACATTCAAAAACAAGAAAGAATACACTCTCATGTTCTGGAAACGCTTGGTTGACTAAAAAATGGCCCTTCAAACACAAGAAGCGTCAGTAAAGGGCTTCCTCGTGATTGGTGGAGCCTGACGGGTGGCGTCAGCTTTTTTCCTTTATAAAGGCTCACACTTTGTTCATTTTTCATTCTTCTCTCGTTCACTTACAACGCAAAGCCAGACGAGCTGCTCGGCAGAAGAAGGAAGAAATAAGATGCAAAATTATTGCAAAAGCTTGGGACGAGACGATTTCAATTCAAACTCTTTTATCATCGAGCCAGGTCCCACTGGTGGTTCGCGCGTGGTCTGGAACCGAGTGATGGCGTAAGCCGGGTTTTTCCAGGAAAACATCGGAAACACTGTTCTGAGAAAGACAAGAAATATTTTTTTTCACGGCGTGAAACAAAGATGGTTCATCGCTAAAAACTCAGACAACTCTCTTCGTGGAAGGTTTAAGAGAGGTGGCTTTGGAAAAAGGACAACCTTTTCGGCGAAAGAAAGGGATTTTTTTGTTTCACTGCAAAATCCTTCCGCAGGTTCGTAGTTTGTTTATTTGTCTTTGCTCGATGGAATCGAAAGAGAAAGAGAACCTGATTTATGGCACGTCTTCGCGGAAAATTTCTGCCTTTGAATGTTTTGCCCTAAAAGTTTTTATGCGGTCTAATTATGAAGTGATTGCTTGTATTATTGTATGTAAAAAGAATCATTCAGCGCTCGATGATAAGGGCTTTGATCACCATTACATCCAGATAAGTTTTGCTCGAACTCCGATCGGAAAGTTACACAAGAAAACAAGAAAGCGTTTATCCTGGTAATTTTTTCTCATTGATGATTTTCATTGAACTTTCATCCTTGTGTGGGCTTCTTCTTTTGATTATTTCCCCAAATCTTTTGGGATATATATCAGAAATTTGACTATGTCCCCAAAACATTTGAAAAAACAAAATTTGAAAAAAGAAGTCCAAAAAATTCAAAACAAGAAGAAAACCTTGAACAGATTGAAAAACTTGTTTTTTAAATTTTTGTCATTAAACTTGTTGAACTGGATTCACCTGCTCTCGACTCCATTTTTTTGCCCCTGGGGACTTTTTTCTTAAATCCCCGCCCGCAATTGACCACCGAGGGGGCCGATGACGTCACCTGCCGAGGGGGCAGTGCTAACGATGACATCATATAGGGAAATTTGACCACTTCCCATATTTTTGGCAAAAATGGGCGTTGGTTAGAGAAATTTGACCACTTCCCTCCTAGTCCCCTTTACTACTCATTGCAACTAGGAAATGGGCTATTAGGATTATGAGTGTAAAAGTGCCTCAGCCGGGAGTTGAACCCGGGTCTCCTGATGACCGGACAGATGCCTAAACCACTAGGCCACTGAGACAACCACACTTACACAAACACAAACAACACATTTATGGCTTCATAGTGGAAAGCTCTTGGGAGACACAAATTCTGGGAGACAAATTCTTGGGAGACAAATTCTGCAATAAGGATCGCGTCACTTTACCCAGTCGTTCAGCGATTCACAGTCCACTCCCGAAGGAAATTAAATTACAAATTAGTGTGGGAAGGGAGATATGGACAACTAATTGCCTCATAATCATATATATTTCAGAAATCGCTGTGAATCGCCTTCCTAACGAGAATAGGTTGGTGATCCAAAGATTATGAGGCAATTAGTTGTCCATATCTCCCCTCCCACACTAATTTGTATAATATATATATATATATATATGTATATTACTATTGGCATATTGCTTCGCTCACTGCTTGCAGTTTGAGCACTCTCGTGACTTCACAATGCATGCCCACTCGACGGAAACTGCCTACAATCATCAGTCATCTACCAAGCTACAGTCACGCGCAACGACAACAACACAACAGAAACATACATCGGACTCACGGAAAACGACTTCAAAACAAGATACCGAAACCACACCGCATCATTCCGCAACTCTAAACACAGAAACTCAACTGAACTAAGCAAGTACATCTGGACTCTCAAAGACAACAACATCGAACACTATATTTCATGGCGCATCTTGTCTTCGCATTCACCGTACAACAGCTCAAGCAAAAGATGCAACCTCTGCCTAAAGGAAAAATTTCTAATCATTTGCCGACCGAAACTTTCTACACTTAACAAACGTAATGAACTCGTGTCCTCTTGCCGCCATAGAAACAAAGCCCTTCTACGCAACAGCTGAACTGTTAAACTTCGCGCCGCATAGATTTGTTATTGTTATTATGTAAATTATTTCGTATATAAGAAGCGACGGTAAGGAATATTCTTATTGAATCCCCTGATGAGTGGGCAACCACGAAACAGGCTTGTCGGGATGAAAGCGTAGTTTATTTGTTTCTTTCCTCCATAAACATATATATATATATATATATATATATATATATATATATATATATATATATATATATATATATATTTAACTAATAGATTCCATTTGGCCGTGTGTCTGTTCAGTTATAGATCACAGATGACGTCAAAATGTGGTAAGAACAAAAAAGTGGCACATGAGCCGCAGGCAAGTGTGTCACTGATGTTCTTAGCACATTTTGACGTCTTCTGTGATCTATAACTGAACAGACACACGGCCAAATGGAATCTATTTGTTTTATACAAAGAACAGAAAAGTAAAAAGAGTAAAATTACGAACTTGCCTCGTAGCGCTCGACTATTCGAAGATTTGTTCCAGTTTAGGTATTTTTCAAGTCGCCAAGAACACTTTTCGTCTTGGTTTCTTCTTTTCTTGCTCGTAAACAGCTCCTGCTAAACATTTTATAAGGCTTTCACTTGCTCAATCCAGAATAATCTCGCAAACTTTTTTTTCTATGACGTCAGCCGTGCGTTTGTACTCTGATAGATCATAGGCAATGACCAATCACAGAGCGCGTAGTATTCAGTTAATTGTATAAATATATATACATGTAGACTTTTAGATTTTATTATTTATTAGTATTTTTGTTTGATGATCTGTATATAGGGATAACCTCAAGATCTACCTTTTCAAATATTTGTACTCAATTATTTGAATAAAGTATTATTATAAAAACTTACCATGATGGGACGGTTAAGTGAAGACATCTCATTCCCTATGTCTGCTACATTCAACCTGTTAGGACTTTTCTCTTGGAAAGTGCGTTTAACCTGTAGGGAACTTTCGCTGATGTCTTGACTTTCACTCATAGGCTACATACAGAAACAATGTAGAACATTCAGATTAAGTAGATATGACCAAAGCTAAGGCAAAACAATTTTAACATGGCCAGCAAGTATTCAAATGGAAAAGATAACTCAATTTATTTTTTGATTATCCGGCAAATATTTAACTTTAACTAAAAGCGTTTTGATCCAAGATTAATTGCCTTTGATAGACAAGGCTAACACAGACTGGAGAAGAAAAGACGATGAGGTTGTACCTGAGTACAGATGGAAAGCATTGTGGGAGATTCCGAGAGTGGCCAGCATTCACAAAGATTGACTTGCCTATGGTGATGGGGTGAACGAACGAATTAGGAGTGTCTGAATGCGCTAGTTTAGTAGCAGAGGAGAGGAAACGAGGCCACCAATAGACTAAAGGCAATTCATTTCATGTGTAGCATATTTGTCTTGATATAAAAACATTCAAGGCAGCCAGAGGCACACAACAAGGACGAAACAGCTGTGCATGGCTGCTACACTACCCGGGTGATATGGCTGTGCGCATGCGTAAGGTACTGGTCGGTAATGGTATTGAAGAATTGCATAGCAATAATATATATAGATAGGCTGAGCCTAACAGCGTAGCTCTCTAAACAGAAAGTCAATGATAGGCTTAACTAAGGTGAAAGGTTGGAAGCACAAGGATTAATATTGAAGACCGGGAAATTTTTCAATTTTTGCAATTCTAAAAAAAGAGAGTTTTCACTGCAGCTAACGTGACATCGGCCGTGTAGCTGCGCGAAAAACAAAGCCTAGCTATGGTCTCAAAACTGCTAAGATCCTGGATGTTGTGAAGTTGTCAGAATCATCAACAACGTACCACTTTGTGATCATCTTACTCCCCATTATGTAAACCTTGGCCTTATTAAGCTTTCTGACATAAAATTAAATACCTGTCAATTATTTTATTGTAGATAACAAGCTGTCTAATCTTACTATAAACATTGTATCTGAGCAACATAATTACGCCACTCAAAGTACATCCTTACAACATCTAAATCCTAGTTCCTTCAGAATAAACATAAGAAAATTTTGTCCAACAATTATTGGATGCTATTACTGGAATGATATCCCAATGTCCATACGCAAAAAGCAAACTAAACAACAATTTAAAAGAGCACTTTACCAATATTATTTTGCTCAGTATTAATCACCGTATTAATCTAATGTTTCTATTCCTTGCTTAGTTGTGTGTTCTCTTTTTTCTTAAAAAAAATTGTAATTTAGTTACAGGGCAATAATTAGTTGACCTATATCTTGCCCTTCTCCATTTTTTTCTACCTTGATAACTTCAAAAAACGTTTGTAATAACAATAAATGGAGTAAATAAATAAAAAGAATGTTGTGTGGCGTCATACGGGCATGTTTTGCGATGTCATACGCGCCCGCGAGCTAGTCCTGCCCAACAGCAGGGGGCGGCACATGGACCGACGCGAAACATTCCGAAACATTCCGCTAGCCATGACCATGAAAAATGACGGACATAGGTTCTGAGTATGGGGCTCCGCATTGGGCCTTCGGCCCGCGAGAGCTCCGCTATTATAAAGCTATTTTGGATATTTACCTGGACTTTAACTAATTTTGTAGTTTTCATGTGCCCGATAGACATCCTCGCTGTTAAGAAGAATAAAAGTACGTCACTTAATCCTAAAAGTCATCATTTTAAAGCTGCTGTTTGTTATTTGACAGTAATTATCGTTGTCTTCAAAGGATAGAAAATGTGGAGAAAACGGATGTGTATACATAATTAAAAAATTAAAAACAACAAAAGCGAAAGAATGTAAAACTAGAAAGTTAAACGAAAGTCAATGTTTATTTAAAAGAATGCGCATGAGTAATTATTTCGCCTACGTTTTAGATATGATAGCTTACTAGAGTCTTTACTGTCTAAGTTACCTTTGAGTTTTTTAAAACTGTTGGAATGCGAACTTTTCTTGCTCTCCGAGTTTCCAGATTGCTGAAAAAGGAAGAAGCATGTACATGAGATGTCGGAAACAAACTTTATGTAAGGTGGCCCATAATCGTCACGACAAAAACAAAACACACGGCAGATTTTGTTATCAGCTTATTCTATATTTTAAGTTTCCTACATACATGTAGGTGCCTCGCATGGGGTTTCGTGTCCCGTTGGCGCATTTCTCTTTGGTCCACCTTAATTTGCTATAATAAGTTTATGTTCATTAAAGTTGAAAAATGAAAAAACACTCACGGAAAAACCAGGTAAACTCAACGCAAAACAAAGCAAACTCACGGCAAAAGTAAAATGCCAGGGTGATTTAAATCTCTGTATAATACCCTCAAACACCGGTTATATATGCCCCCTTCCCCTTCTACCGCTTATACCCCCTTCCCCCTCTTCCCACCGTTTATAGGCCTATTCGCTCACTGACGAAAAAATACATCCCGGTTATTACCTTCCCTTCCCCATCCCCACTTTTTTACATTTAACTACAGTTAATAGAAATCCCATGAACAACGTTTTGTTCAACCCCCACCACATCCTTCTTGGTTATAAGCTCAAACAAAAACCCTAAGCTCAGGGTTCTGAACAGAGATTTGACGAACTTACGGCCTGTTTTAGTGAAACCCGGCCGTCACTTGAGAGACGTCTAAATCTGGGGAATTCCACTCGGAAGATGAGTACTTCGACATAAAAAATGTGTTATTCGTTATTATTATTAACTTCCTTCAGAGCCTTTGAGTACGAAAAAAAATCGTTTCTTTCCATTCCTACGTGGCTATGAACCTTGGAACGACGAACCGAAAAAGGTGAAAGGTAGGTATGAGATGATTACAGCCGAATTACAACATTGTTGATGCGATTGCGAGGGCACCTAATCAAATTATTATCAACATTATGTCATGCATAATTTGCAGTTCAGAGAAACTAGAGAGTAATACGTATCATGACAAAGAAATCTTAAGAGAAATATATAGTAGAGAGTGCTTTATTGAAAACTGTAAAAGAAACCAGTGGATGTAAGATCCGATTACAGGTGGCAAGATCGCCTATTAAGCAACTACCGAAGCAAAAGTTACTCAGGAAATTTACCATTAGAGTACTTCCGTTCTGGCATTTCTCTTCCTCCGTGGCAAACATTCTCCCGTGGGTTTCTTTGTGTATACTTTACTTTGTGTGTTTCTCTGTTTTACGGTGCCTTTACTTTGTTTTGCCGTGAGTTGGTGTTTTGTTGCCGAGAGTTTTGTTTTTGCTGTGACACCAGAGTCATTTTGAGTCAGTCAGTCAGTGAGCCATGTAATCAGTCAGTCAGTCAGAGCCATGTAGTCAGTCAGTCAGTCAGTCAGTGAGACATACAATCAGTCAGTTAGTCAGTCAGTCAGTCAGTCAGTCAAACAGTCGGTCAGTCAGTCAGTCAAGCAGTCGGTCAGTTAGTCAGTCAGTAAGTGAGCCATGTAGTCAGTCAGTCAGTCAGTCAGTGAGCCATGTAGTCAGTCAGTCAGTCAGTCAGTCAGTCAGTCAGAGAGCCATACAGTCAGTCAGTCAATCAATCAGTCAATCAGTCAAGCAGTCAGTCAGTGAGCCATTCAGTCAATCAGCGAGTCAGTTATCAGTCAGCCAGCCAGTCATTCAGTCAGTCAGTGAGCCATGCAGTCAATCAGTCAGTCAGTCTGTTAGTCAGTCAGTCAGTCAGTCAGTCAGCAACCAGTCAGTCAGCCATGCAATCAGTCAGTCAGTCATTCAGTCAGTCAAGCAGTTACCCTTCGGTCACATTCGCGCTTGAGATCGCCGCCTAGCATGTTTGCTTATGACGTTAGTCAAGCAAGCCGGAGCAAGTGCTAGTAACTTAAGTAAGTGCATCGTAGTCACATTGTAAGTCCACTGCTTGCTTGAGTTTCCCTGTTCAACGCAATGGATGTCCATCTGGGGCTTTTGGTTTTCGATTTTGTGACATCAATTGCATTTATGTCTAAGAAAATTCAAGGCTATACGTCAAAGGAGAAGACTGGCCTTTCTTCTCCGCCTTGTGAATATAGATCTCACGCCTGAAAACTGTACGACAAAAATATTCGCTTCACTCGTTGCAACTGATGGGGAAAGCGCACTTTTGTCACTTTTCTCGGCTTTGGATGAAACTGTACGTGGAACAGTAGCCATAGCGGGATGTATAGAAAAGTTTGGTACAAAACCTTCGACGAATTCTCAGAATACGACCGTGTGAAACTTCTAGTCAACCACAAGGGTCAAGATGTCAAAAACACTGCTTATTGGTCAATTCGAACAAAACCAATTACATTTCTTTACCAAGCACAGCTCAAGAGCATTTCAGAGTGCTCTTAAGCTTAGCTGCGGATCTTTTAAAGATTGAACAACTCCACCTTCTTTATCAAGCAAGCAAGCAGTGCCGCGCTTGGTCGGTCACACCTGTAACGAGCTAAGAATTTGCTAGGTAAACAAAAATTGGTCAAGCAAGCAAGCAAGCAAGGTTCTAGAGCGAATGTGACTGAGGGGTTAGTCAGTAAGTCAGTCAGTCAGTCAGTCAGTCAAGCAGTCAGTCAGTCAGTAAATCAATCAACCAGTCATTCGGTCAAATGGATAAAGGAGTTAGTTTCTAAAGAAACTGTGAGTGAGTGTAACACCAAGATGTAGTTTAATACATCGAATGTGAATATGGAATTTATGATATCACCTAAACAAATTCTGCTAAGTGTATCATCTTGCAGAGTTTGAATGTTTTTGGTTTAACGGTTGCAAAGTTATGGCTCACTGAAATTTTAAGCATTTGTATGAAGAAGTTATGAGGTGACCCGATCTGCCCCACCCCTCCAGGCCCCCAAAGACCCAAAGAAAGCCCTCCTGGCGAACGGCTTTTATGTTTAGGTCTTTGGGGCCTGGAGGAGGTGAGCCAGATGCGGGTCACCTCATAACTACTATCGATCACGAGTTGTTTTATGGATCTTGTCACCAATTGAAGAAATGTATAATCCTAAATATATGATGGGTCGTGGAAGAAAAGGCATTCTTTCACAAAGTGTTAGAAAAATGAAACCACAAACGAAACCGGGATCATACATATTTCTTGCGAACCAACAAACACGACTAAGAATTGAGCATACCAGCGGTCGTTTTGTGTCTGACAGCATAACAACAAAAGACATAAAAATCATGGAACAAATGACGCCCCAACAACTAGCTGAGCTTATTTTCAATACATCGTAAGCTTTGCCGTGTGAGCTCCCTACTCGAGCTGAGTTGATTACTGAGTTGTGTGATTTTTGCAGTGTCTCTCACCAATTGAAAAAATAACATCCATACTATAATATACAATGGACAACGTTCACGAATTCAGAGAGTTTTTGGATTCCAGAGATACTGGTCTCAAACAAAAGACCACAGACTGGGTGAACGCCAGAGTTCACACCATCAGTGCTTCCGAGGTTTCAGCCCTTACAGGCTCATCGCCTTTTGAAAACCCGGCAAGCTTGCTTAGAAAAAAGCTTCAACCTATAAATTCTTTTACAAAGAATGCATGCTCGTGGGGCTTTTATTCGAACCGCTTGTACGTGAATTTTTCGAAAGGAAGTTTTCTGTTATTGTCTTTTATACGATCTTTCTATAAGACCTGCAAGCGATCACGCGCTCTGCGGCAAAAAAACGTGCAGTCCAGACGGATATTACCTTGATCCAGTTTCTAATAACTTAATCCTCTTAGAGTTTAAGTGTGCTCATACACGTCAAATTGTGTGGAATACGATACTGCGACATTATGAAGAACAAATACAGACAGGACTTAATCTTAGTGGGGATAAGGTCGACAAAGGATTGTTTGTGGACGCGTGCTTCAGAATGTGTTCGTGGAAAGAGTTAAAACCCAACATGGAACACAACTCGAGTTCCCTTCGTTGAAATATAAAACACCCTTCACTTGGGGTGTTTGTGTTATATTTAGAAAGCATTCAAGTGATTACTGCGAATCAGAGCGTCTTATCAGTCTCGGTTCACAAAACACAAGCCAAGAGAAATTCGAGGAAATCATGCAAAGGATTTCTGAGAAGAATCTTTGGTGTTCATATGGAAAGGTAAGGCTGTCTTTTACAGAGCTAAACTTTGCTCTGTGGTGCGCAACAACATGTTGTGGAATCTCTCGTGATATACTATTCTCCTCTAGTCTAGATCTCATCCCACAGCTCTGGTCTTTCTATCTGTTCCACGTCTATTTCATAACAAGACGAATACTGTTCGAAATGGGTGGGATACAGAGTATAAGCGCTTTGCCAGGTGATCCTACATTTAATCAGAAAGACAATAAATATGATATCTCATCATATAATAGAATCTGTACGGAGTTCGGTGTCGACCCCAGCACTGACTTCCGTTTCACATACGGAAAAAACCACGGCCTCGGCAATGTGTACATTTGGATCTCATATGGCTTAGTTCTACCGATTACGACTATCCCGATCCCGATCTAGCTTTGTTCGTAATGATGGATCTCATATGGATCTCATGGCTTAGTTCTACCGATTACGACTATCCCGATCCCGATCTAGCTTTGTTCGTAATGATGAAGGCACAGACAGACAGTTCGAGCATTTTGTGCCAAACTTCTCACAAGGGTTAACACACGCAGGGCTCTCACGTGTAAACCAGTCAATCGAGACCTTTGTATACTGTATTCTTGGCGCACAGGTGAACACCCGCAGCAGCATTCTGGGTGCAGGTGGGAGCGCTAAGGAGACACAGACTGAGTTCTTCATCATCCTTGAAGACTCTATCAGAACGCCAGACATTACAAAGAGTGTTGGTCGCTATCAGCTGGCCATCAAAGAGGCAAAGGCGCGCTTGGACTTTGCTGTAGCGCCCGGGGCCTGGCTCATGCCATCACGCATGGTTATTAACACTGAAAGCACTGTGGGGTATAATAACTATCTGCAGCAGGCAACGCCAGGGATGAAACTGGATGTGAACAATGATGTCAATCTAAGCACAAAAAAGGCCTCACTGCACCCCATGGACGGTGGGCCTAGTAAAATTAACCCACCAAACAGCCACACATCGAACCCTATTACAAACAGGCAATGCAGGCACAAGGGTTGGGGGAGAAGCCAGCCCCCGCACCCCCAGCCCCCGCACCCCCAACCCCCCACCCCAAAAGACTCTGATACGCATCAAGTAAACAAGGCAGTAGTTGCTGTGGGTGTGCTTGCTTTGGCAGGCTTTGTTGCCTACAACATTCGTGTGCGTTAATTCATTAACTCTTGCGCTTGATGGTCTTCTCTATCAAGAAGGCTGCCACGGCAAGGATTAGCAGCCAAGCGTTTTCACCAAGAAAGGATATAACCTGGCCGGCCGTGCGAAACACAAAGCTCACGATCGAGCCTAGCAGGCCCGGCAGAATGGAGCCAATCTTCTTCCCCAGTTCTTTCAGACCATTACCAACACCCTTTGTAACGGACTTTAACCTGTTTGTGAGAGAGCTAACGATGATACCAATGGTTGCACCCACGGCAAGAAATACGCCTGTCTCGGTGAATCCGTTTTTTTTTTGAAAATAGTTTTGATCCTTACTCTCCAAGACTCCCTTTCTTGAACCTCTGGCCTTAGCCTTGCCAGCTCTTAACCTCGCTCTGCAACTCTCGCTTCTGCGGCTTCTCTATCAGAAGGTGAAGTGTTCTCATCCTCTATCACGCGTTTGTCTTCCTCGTTTTGGCGTTAAAGCTCGGCTTCTCGTTCTTTTAGATCTTCAAGGGGTTTAGTGGAATTTAGTCTTGCTTCGACAGCATTTCTTTCTTTCTCTTGGGCCGAAAGTTGTGTTCTGATTTTGCCTACTTTTGCCTGCTCTTTGTCTCTTTGTTTTTGTATTTGTTGAAGAGCGCTTAGCTCTTTTTTCTGGTTTTCAAGATCGCCTTGAAGATTCTTTTCAGCAGTTTTAACCTATCTAGCTCGGCTTGACTCTCAAAGTCCCCTTGGTCTCGGTGAGCATCAATCCTCGCTTGAGTTTGCTCGATTCTGTCCCTGAGGTTTTGCACCTCATTTGCTGCTTGTTGTTGTTCTACAGCAACCCTTTCCGTCTCTTTCAGTTGTTTTCCTGCTTCTTTTAGCCTTTGTCGTTGTTCTATTATGGCTGTATTGTCTTCAGAGACAATCTCTTCAGCGCTTGGACCAGGGACATTTTTAAACTTATCTGTGAACGCTTTATGAAGGCCTGAGCCATCCTGTCTAAAAATGGGAGTCTCACCGCCCTTTGGTCCAAAGGAAACGATTTAGCTTTCATTCCCTTTTTGTCTACCGAAACCAATTGGGCCTAATTTGTTGATAGTCGCTTTTGGGCGCAACCTTTTGATAAAGTCTATGGCTTTATCGAACTTCTCTCTTTTCTCGCCTGCATCAAAGAAGTCACTAAGCAAAGGGGCGGTATCAGGAGGGCCTGGCAACCCGCTCTGTTTACTAGGAAACCTCTTCATTTCATACTCTTCACCACCATGATATGGGTCTGATGGGTCCGGTTCATAGGGCTGTCCTGTGTCTTCGTCGACATCATCATCTTCGTCAAGCCAATCATTGTCATCCTCAGTTGTTGGATCATATCCACCTTTAGCCATGATGTATCATAGTATATATGTATGGTTTTTAAAAAACAAAAACCCCTGTATATATACACCTTTGATACACCATGGCTGTGCAACCAAACCTCCGACCCACCCATGCTGAGAAGAATCTTGGTGCAATGAAAGCAGAGCGCACCGTAAAGTTCATCACATTTGACCGCACTGAGGCGAATCCTGGCGAGACCTGATATGTTTCGATGCCTAAGCTGAATAAAGATGAGGTTATCATGTCTGGCTCGCTGGCCCTGGTCTCTAACATCGAGCTTACCGGCAGCCACGCAAACAACTTTCTCATCCAGAATGTCTCTCGGGCGCTGGTTGACAGGCTCATTGTGAAATTTGCCGCTAACACTGTCCAGGACACTGATGGATATGACATTTACAAAATCTTTGAGGATCTGTTTCTCTCAGTCGACGAGCGCGAGAACATGCTGCCGGAGGGCATCCAGAGTGTGGATTTGTGTAAGATTCGCTCTGGTGCCGGCGATAAGAAGACCTCTGGCGTGGATGCAGAAAATAAGCTGGAGAGCATTTACAAAAACGAATACCGCATCAATCTGGACCACCAGATCCTGACTGACCACGGTGTTTTTTACCCACAGGCCCTCTAAAACAATCTTATCTTTGAACTAACCCTCGCTCCCGTATCACAGGTTGTAGGGGGCTCGGATGCAAACAAGCTTGTGTACAAGTTGACAAATATCCAGCTTGAGTACGAGACGATGCGCAGCAAAAAACTGGCCGACAAGGCGGCGAGCGTTTATTCTAGTGGAAAGGAGTTCGCCTACGACCATGTGATGCGAGAAGAGGTGGTTCCATTTTCGAAAGGCGCCGCCACCAGGCTGAATCTTCGGGTCAACCCACAGCGCAGATCACTCAAGGGCATTCTTCTGCTTTTCATCGAGTCCTACACGGCGGGCGCCAGGGATTCTGAAAGATACTTCAACCCCGACATCACCAAAGTGAAGGTCACAATAAATGGTTCGCCCAACAGGATTTACAACAACGGCATCAATGACAGGAACATGTGGAAAGAGGTCAGCCGATTCTTTAGGAAAAAGGGTGATGGCAGGTCTAGCATGAATCCGACCAAGTATTACACGGGCAACAAGTTCGGCCTCTTTATTGATCTGAGATCAATGGCTGACACATCCTTGCATGGTAATGGCACACGCCTCGTCAAGCTTTCACCTTGAGATTGAAAGAACGCCCTCTGGCTCGGGAAACGTGCACTGCCACATCTACACCATCAGCTACGCACAAATGAACATCATGGACAGGCAGCTGCAGTCAGTTCAGTATTAAGATTTGACCATGAGATTTGAATACATTGCTCACTTCCTGCTTTGTCTTCTCGATTTCCCTCGGAGTGGCTTTGCATACTGCGAGGCCATCGTCACGATAGAGTACTCTATCGTGACGACGGCCTCGCAGTATGCAAAGCCACTCCGAGGGGAATCGAAGAAATCGAGAAGACAAAGCAGGAAGTGAGCAATGTATTCAAATCTCATGGTCTCAAAATCACAATTGAAGCAAACAAAAAGATCGTGAACTTCCTTGATGTGACCCTCGACCTTACAAGTGGAAGCTATAAACCGTATATGAAACCCAACAACAAATTGCTGTACGTCCACCGGCTGAGTAACCATCCACCAACATTACTGAAGAACATCCCACAAAACATCAACAAACGACTTACTAATATCTCTTCCAGCAAAGAAATCTTCAATGAAGCTATCGCGCCTTACCAGAAAGCACTCGATGAAAGTGGGTATGACTTCAAGTTAACATTCAACCCAGAAAAAAAGCAAACAACAAAGAAGAAAAGGAGCCGAAAAAGAAACATCACATGGTACAACCCCCCATGGGATTCGAATGTAAAAACGAACCTTGGAAAGAAATTCCTGGGCATCATCGACAAATGCTTCCCCCCAAACCATCCGTTACACAAGATATTCAACAGGCACACACTCAAGCTCAGTTACTCATGCATGCCGAATATGAAAGCCATCATCTCATCCCACAATAAAAAGATCCTCTCAGAAAACATCACTACACAGGCATCCACGCAGCAACCGCAAACGTGCAACTGCCGAAGAAAACCGGAATGCCCACTTGAAGGAAAATGCCTGCAGACAAACGTGGTCTACCAAGCGACTGTGACGACTGACACGACAACAGAAACATACATTGGACTGGCTACCAACTTCAAAGACAGATACAAAAACCACACGACCTCATTCCGACACGCCAACAGAAGAAACGAGACAGAACTGTCAAAACACGTATGGACGCTAAAAGATGCGAAAAAATCCTTTCGTGTGCAGTGGAAAGTACTTAGGAAATGCAAACCGTACAATAATGTGAGCAAGAAATGCAGCCTGTGCCTCCAAGAAAAATTTTTCATCATCTGTCGTAAAGATCTATGTACCCTAAACAAAAGAAACGAATTGGCAGGTTCGTGCCCTCACAGAAACAGATTCACACTCAGGAACTTTAGAGTAACATAATGTAACGCAACTGCGCGCGCTGCCTACCAATTTTTAAATTAACGGTCACTTGTATACAGTGGTGCAATAGAACTTTAGAATTACGTAATGTAACGCAGCTACGCGCGCGCTGCCTAACAACTTTCAAATTAACGGTCGTATGTATAATACCGCCAGCAGTTAAATTAACGGTCATTCGCTCAAGTTGCCTGATGAGTGTGGTCATTTCTCGACCATACGAAACAGGACTGTAGCAATAAAGCGATGAATAACCTCTGAAGCCTGGAACTACATTTTCTACATTATAGTTACCGCTCCTGAAAAGTAGAGCGCTCTCGGAAAATTTTTTCTACTCAAGTTCAGAATTTATATATATATATATATATATATATATATATATATATATATATATATATATATATATATATATATATTCCTAATGGAAACTCAACCATTGGAGGCACACATTACTTCTGATGTTCCACCCACTACCTCTACCAACACACACATTACCTCTGATGTTCCAACAACGAAGCCGGCAAAACATCCTAACCGTGTTGCTGCTGGTGAAAAATAAGCAGAATGGAACCGTCAAGCTCGTGAAGCAAAAAAACGAGCCGAAGCCGAAGCTGCCGCCAAAGCGTTAAATGACCCCACTCCAAGCCCGTTAAATAGCCCCACTTCAAACCCTACCGTCGATACACAAGGCAACATCTCATGCTACTTCATTCTTGTGGTTGGTGGTTTGATTGTCTCCACTTTGTCTCCACTTTCACCAACATGAAGCCATTATGAAGAATCGGGCGCAACAAAGCCCCTGCCACTCCAGCCCCTGAACCCGGGGGGGGTACTTCCTAGTAATGGGCTAATGGGGATGTGCCGCTGGATGGGGTCGCATTTTCACAACTAGATTGACTATAATGGGGTTGCATTTTCAATAGAGTTACTAGAATGGGGTCGCAAATTTTCGGGATTTTGGGGGGTAAGAAAATTCTGGCAAGTATTTTTTTGGGTAGTTTAGCTTGTAAATATTTTCGGTTAACAAATGTACCAGAAGGTTTGAAGGTGAAGAGTAAAGTCTTCTACATTTAATAAATGTGTCAATTCATTTGAGGATGACCTAGTTAAAAGGGTTCCGAACTCAAGGTAGATGGCTAAACAGAAAGTGACTAAGTTGGGATTGCGAAATTTACATTTACTCAAAAGTGACTAACATGGGGTCTATAATTGGCCAAAGAATAGACTATAATGGGGTAGGGGCTCGGAGAGGCCAGCGGCACATACCCAGCAAAAGTTGACCCAAGTACCCCCCCCCCCCCGCCCCTGAACCAGTTACGCAGCCAGCACCAAAATGAAGGACCGGAATTCGCGAGAATAAAAAATGTTAATTATATACACCTCCACAACTATGGTACCATAAGACATCATTGGCATTGCAGTGATGATTTATGGATTGTGAAATGACAACAAGCTTGTGAAAGCAGTTTTTAATACCGCCGCAATGACTGGCATCGTTAAACTCTGGTATAAATTCAATAAGGAAGCTTTCAAAACCTTCATTGAGTTTGCCATCGATGATGTAGATCTATGATGGCATGAAAAACTTAAACCCACTAATATACACACGTCATGTCTGACAACAAGCTTGTGAAATCAGTTCTCGATGCCGCCACAATCACTGGCCTTATCGCTGGTATTGGATGGATCGCTAAAACGACTGTTAAAGAGACATTCGCAGCTGCCCCAGCTCGAATGTGATGAACTACGTAAAGTTCACAATGGTTATGGCAGGGAGCATTGCACTGAAGCAATACCTTGAGAACCAGAAAATCCTTCCCACCTCGATGTAAAAACAAACACACATATATATACACACAACAATGGCCGGCTTCCTTTCGATGGTGGGTGGAGCAGTTCTCAATGCATCTGCATTCATTGGTGGTAATTATTTAGCAAAAATGCTGTCTGGGGATGATAAAGACAAAAAAGCCGAACTGGCAGAGAAAGTCAGACACGACAAAGCTCTCGAAGCCTACCAGGCGGCCTACGCTAAATATCAGAAAGACCGCGCAAAGCTCCTCGACTGGATTGCGCTCAACGATCGCGTTAAGGCCCAAGCAAAAAAGATCTCACTAACACCGACCAAGCGCTGGCGCTCTACAATCAAGCTCATCGGGACCAACAAATAACACTTCCCAAAGAGCCCGAGTTCTCTGACTTCTATCAGCCCAGTGAACAGCAGAAGCAAGGCGAGCTCCTGTTTATTGGCACGGTTGCGCTTGTCCTTGGGTATGTAGCGTTTCGATTTCTTTAATGGCTATGAAGAAAGACAATTTTTTTAAAAATATTTTATATACAACCATGGATCACAAAAGCTATGCATTCAAAGGAATCCTCTACTTCGCCGGAGCTTTTGGTCTCACTTATCTTTGGCTTGAAGGCATGGACATATTATTGCAAGCATTTTGCCAGCTGCTGCATGAGGAAAGACATAATTGGCTAGACTTACACATTGCTCTTAAGATGGGCAAAGAGAACATTGAAAAAGAGATTGAATCTTTTAATAAAAAGATTGAAAAAAATGTGAAGATTGCAAGTGACGAAAATGCGTCTCCATTGGAAAAGCACAAGGCTTTCAAAGCTTTACAAGAAGAGACAGCTGTCTGTGACCATCTCTTTGAACTGGTGGAGAAAGCTAATGAACAAGAACAATTAACTGAGCTTTAAAGTTTTCAATTCATAATATATGGATGCAGAACTCTCAAAGATCTACTACAGCCCACAAGGCTATTGGAAAGGGCTTGCTGCCGTGAAAAAGCTAGCCACAGCAGCTAAGGTCAAGGATGGAGTGGCGAAAAAGTGGCTCGTCAAGCACGCCCTTTGGTAGATATATCTCCCCGCGCCACGCTACATTCCTCGCCAAAGTTTGATGTCTTCTCGCCCAATGTGGTGCATCAAGCAGACCTACTTTTTTGCCACACGACAAACTGCCCCACGGGAGGAAGGTTTACAAATACACTTTGACCGTTGTCGATGTGGCTAGCTGTTACAAAGCAGCAGAGCCCTTGACCTCGAAAGAGTCTGATGAGGTTGCGAAGGCCTTTCAGAGGATCTACAGATGTGGGCCTTTGAAATGGCCTCAACTATTTTAAGTTGACCCTGGGCGTGAGTTTATGGGTACTGTAACTAAGGCTATGGGGGATAGCAAAACCGCTATTCGCCGTGGACGTGTTTACATTCGCCGATACCAAGGGGTGGTTGAAAGATTCAACTGAACCCTGGCCAAACGCTTGTTTGGCCACCAGTATGCTGTTGAAATGCGATTACCTTCCAGCCAAAGATCGACTGAATGGGTTAAAAGACTTCCTGAAGTTGTCCCAGCTTTGAACAATGAAGTGACTAGACTTACGGGTAAGAAGCCTGCGGAAGCAGTGAAAGAAAGAGAGGTGTCTGCTAAACCCGACTCCATATTCGAGACCTGTAGGGTTGAATGAGAAAAAGCTCCCTCCTCGGGTGAGTGTGAGATATTTGTACAAGCCTGGCGAGTTGGAAGGTGGTGGTAGACAAGCGACCGACCCAATCTGGTCTTTAAAGGTCTACAACATTGAAAGAGTTGTCACCAAGCCAAATGAGCCGGTCGTGTATTACGGGCCCAAGCGGGGCTTCATCCGAGAGGAGACTATGCTAGCGTGTGAATGCCGTCGTCTGCAATCAAGCGCTTTGAGTCAAATGGCTTGTTCAGATGCACGCCATAGATCTGGTGGTCTTCGCTTCGAAGCATGTCCATCCCGTGCCTGAAGGTTTTCTTGTTGAAGAGAGCGTCTGTAGTTCTGGTGTAGTATTTCCTTCTTTGTCACTACCTTCGTCGTTCCCTTTGCTTTTTTAATAGTGTGCACTGTGCCTAACTGAATTGAGTACATCTTCGAACGCAAGCACACGGTCTCCGAGATTGGCACGCCAGCACACTCGTCCTTCATTTTGCCAATCACCTTCTTGTTCTCTTGACTATGAAGGAAGTGTGGCCTTAGGGAAGTCGCTCGTGTCATAGAAGTCGAGGTCGTTCTCCATGTCCTTGTATATGTCCTCCGTCTTCATCTCCAGAAGCAGGGAATCTGTGTCGGTGTAGAGAAGCTGGCATATAGAACCGTACTTCAGATCCAGGTGATTGTAGTAGAAGTCGTACATCAGAGTCTTGCTCAGATCTAGCAGACACATGCCTGTGTAGACCGGTCTTATCAGAAGGATCTTGTGCTTGTGCATCAGGATGCCAGCAAGACTCTCTCCGAAGATTGATGCTCTTGCATAGAGAGGGTTGGCGATAAGCTTCCGCAGCTTGTCTGTCTCGCCCACTCGAACTAGCCTTACGTCAGTGCGAGTCCTGAGGTTTTCCATCGTCTTGCCGAAGACCGAGTTGTTCATGAGTTCGAAGAAGTTCTTTTTAAACTCTGATGTGGCTTGCTTTCTGAGCTCGGTGTTCAGTCTGATTTAGGGCTCCATCCAGGCCTTCTGGTCGAAATACACCTTTTTCAGCTTCATCCCGAGCTTGAGATATTGCTGAAGATTCCTGTAGTGAAGGACATAGTTGTGCTTTCTTTCAACGTGAGGAGTAACTTTACGATCCTGTCCTTCCCTAGATTCAACTCTCTCGCTAGGGATCTTTGGTATGGCGACATTCACTCGCTTGGAACTTGTGACTTCTCTGGAGCAAGGGGGTACGAGTTGTACTTGTCATGGAGCTCTTGTGGGTACTCCAGGTCAACCTCGAGGATGAAGCCGCGCTTTCTGTTTGGTGTCCACTTCATGATCTGCTCTTCGGTTGGCATAGTTCGGGCCCATCTGAAGTTGCCAACGGGAAGCGGCTGACTCATGGCCCAACTATAGAGGTTATTTGCATCAAGGTAGATGATGTAGACTTCTCTTCCTCTGGGTTGTAGTCGTTGATCAGGTATGGATTGTTCACCTGCTTTAGCACTTCATCTCTGTGGATATGCCGCCTCTCTTTCCCTTTTCGATGAAGGGATGCATGTCATAGTCAGTGAAGAGCTCCAGCTCAATGGCCGTGTATTTCAACAATGCATCCCAACTCAGGCCTGGACTGGTGTAGTAGTGTGCGGGGTCTAGACCGTAGTTTTTGAGGCACGTTTTCCTGAAGTTCTCATACACATCTGCAAGGAGCGAGACATCTGTTCGCAGATAAAAATCATGATACTTTCCGAGATTCTTGCATCCGAAGGTATCCCACACACGTTGAGGGTGCTCGTAGTCTTTATCTTTGATGTGCTCCATTTTGAGCTTGCTGTAGAAAGCCTCTTTCGGGGGTAAAGACTCTTCTTCGAATCGCTCGAAAGAGCCCATGTTGTTATGAAGGTCACGCTCCCGTGTTGTTGTTCAAGTCACGCGTATATGTTATATAATCATTTCATTGCCCATATATGGAAAATGTGGGAATTAAGCACATGGTTTTCAGTTTTAGTTTTGCTGAGTGTTTAAAAGATTTCGGTTCACTCGATCGTTGAAGTTTTTCTTCGCTTCGCTTCGCTCCGTTTCTTAGCTCTTGGACCTTGAAGACCTTCTGGATCCAGGCAGATAAGCGAACTGAACTTTATAATGAACTTTATTAGTTTATAGCTGTAGTTTTGTAGGACATTGTCATAATAAATTTTGTGTTCCTGTTACTGCCAGTTGTTATGAATGTCACCCAATTCACTGTTTGTTACAGACACGTTCTTTATTTAGGAGGTTCAGTTTTGCGTCTGTAACAATTGGGGACGTGTCCGGGAGGAACTTGTTTATGAACTTTTACTTGCTGTACGTTTTTCGGACGTTCTTCGTACTTTTGGTCGTTTTTGTTATAGGCTTGGTGAATTCAGCGACATTCAGAAATAACCTGTCACAGAAATTTGATCCAGAGAATTTTATGCATTTGCCTAGTCAGGAGGTTTTCGATAGTTTATTCTCAAACTCATTAATAATTCATAAAGTGACCAGCCGATATATGACGCTCATTTGGGTTCGGTGGATGAGTCTTGATACCCAATGAAACACCAGATCAAGATCTTAAGGGTTTTGATTTCAGTTCAAAACCGTGTTTGATCTCAAATCAAACACTTGCATATTAATGAGTTTTGCAACAATACATGTTATTCCACTTTACATTCCTTTCTTGGTCTTCAAATGTAAGCCCTCTCGTGTGCCATCTTTCGATTCCGCGTCCAATGCTCGGTGAAAGAGTAAACCTTCAAAACAATAATCTGAGTATTATAACTGGAACTTCAACATGACATCGACATTTTAATTTAAAAAAAAATGGACCATTTTTCTCACCTTCGGTCGCCATTATCAAGAGGAATAATGCTTCAGCACCTTTTTTCTCTTTTAGAAAGCGTCGGATACCGCATATTATGCCACAAACAGTCTTCGGTGGATATCTCTCTCGCGACTTTTTGGCCACGTCCATGACAAATTTGCTAAGCCAATAATTCGAACTCAATGCGTCCGTTTCTTCAATACGAGCGAAAGTGACATAATCTTGTGTAAATCATAGTCCTTAAACATTCCTCTCGAATCTCAGAGAACGGGAACTTGAATCGTCCGAGAAGTTTGCCATTCGTAGAAAATGGATGTTGCCTATTTGTTTTTGATATTTCGTTGACGGGGGAATAGCTTTATCGACTAGATTTTCTTGTTCGACAACCGTTTTAGCCTCCCTAAACCGAGACGCTTCTGTTTTGCACACGGTCTCATACTAAATCGCGAAACACAACAAGCTCAATAAAATTATGCATTTGACGGCATTTGAAAAGGACAAAGCCAACAAAACTAACACTGAATAATTCTGTATTGTTTCATTTGAGAAGCCAGATCAAAAACTCGTGCTTCGGGTTTGATCGGGGCATCCAAACACCTTGAAACAATAAAAGCACTCGGCTGAAGCGGCCTCGTGCTTTCATTGCTTCTCGGTGTTTGGATGGCCCGATCAAACCCTCGCACTCGTTGTTGATCTATTACTTGAAGGATGAACTTATTACTCTTGGTAAACATTTAGATTTAGACGTTAAAAAGTCAATGAGGAGAGATCAAATTCAGGAAATTGTTTTGAAACACTTGGTTAGTTTAAAACTCTTCGACATATCTGTATTGGAATCTCGTTCAATGCCTGATGTAGAATTGAGAAAATTACAACTCCAGTTAGAACTTAAGAAATTGGAAATGCAAAAAGAACAGGAACTTAGAGAACGATAATTACAAGAAAAAGAAAAAGATCGATTAGAAAAGGAGAAAGAAAGGGAATTTAGAGAACGAGAATTAAAAGAAAAGGAAAAAGAAAGAGAATTTCGGTTAGAAAAGCAAAGATTAGATCACGATTTGGAGCTGAAGAAGTTGGAATTGGAAGAGAAATTAAGATCAAGTCATTCTGGGACCAGTTCAAGTCCTCATTTTGATATAACTAAACATATTAGGCTGGTCCCACTTTTTCAAGAAGTCGAGGTTGATAAGTATTTTCTACATTTTGAGAAAGTAGCAGAGAATCTAAAATGTCACAGACCTTATTGGACCATGTTATTGCAGAGCGTCAGAACCGGGAAGGCTCGAGAAATTTATACTCAGTTATCAGTGCTGCAACAAGCTTCAGATTACGATTCTGTCAAACAGCTTATTCTTAAGGGTTATGAATTAGTGCCAGAGGCAAACAGACAAAGGTTTCGTAATTGTGAGAAAGAAAGTAAACAAACCTATGTAGAGTTTGCTAGGACAAAAGAGCAGTTATTTGATCGCTGGTGTTCTTCACAGAAGATTGACAATGACTATAACAAATTGAAGCAACTAATCTTAATTGAGGAGTTTAAGGGGTGCATTCACAGTGATGTTCGAACTTTTATTGACGAGCATCAAGTAGAAATTCTCGATGATGCTGCTCGTCTTGCCGATGATTACTCTTTGACTCATAAGATTTCATTTGTTGGTAAACCCCACCAGTCCTTTTCTTCCGGTCGTCAAAATGGTTTGCGTTCGAGTCCATCAAGAAAAGAAAGAAACCTTGGTAAGCAAGATCCACGGAAGCAGAATCTTGACGAAGAAACACTTTCAAGTCCTAAATTCATTCCACCTGCACGGGGGTCTAAATCAGAAGTGACAAACAAACCTTTTATTTCTGTTGTTTGTAATTACTGTAAAAAGGGTGGTCACTTATTGTCAGATTACTTCAAATTAAAAAGAAAACAGCAGGCTCAAAATGAAGCCAAGCTCACTGGTTTTATTATGTCTAAGCAAACTATACCTCAAAGATGTGACTGTTTGGATGACACACTTCATGAGGAAAAATCCTTTGCAGACTTCAGAGTTATAAACAAAAATTTAAATTCCCATTCTGAACCTGTTATTGAGACTTTCGAACCATTCATTCATAATGGTTTTGTTTCGTTAACAGGCGATTTGTATATTGCTACCCCTATTAGAATTTTAAGGGATACTGGGGCCTCACAATCCCTTTTACTAGCAGGTTCTTTGCAATTTTCTGAAGAGTCTTCTGTTGGTGCAAATGTCCTTGTAATGGGGGTGAATTCATCAGATTATACACCTGCTCCTCTTCATAATGTTTATTTGTCCTCAAATGTAGTTTCAGAACCGGTTTCCCCGAGAATTAGATCTTCTTTACCCTTTGAGGGGGTACACTTTCTTCTTGGCAATGACATTGCAGGGGATAGAGTAGTTATTAGCCCCGTTATCTATGATAAGCCTTGTTTTGATCAGGCTCCTGATCCTACAGAAAATGAGCAACGGGGATTATACCCTTCATGTGCCATTACTCGAGCCATGAGTAGAAAAGAAGCTCTTAAAGAAAACACTAGTACTGAGTTTGACTTCTCTGAGACATTCCTCAGCCAAGCCTTTAAAGTCCATGAGGGATTCGAACCCTCTGGAGGAAGTTTAACTGAAGAATCTTATTTCAGAACAACGTAAAGACCCAGAAATATCCTGCCTATTTCAAGGGGCTGTTGACGAAAGTGAAATTTCTAAAAGTCCTGTTTGTTACTTTGTTAAAAATGACGTGTTGATGCAAAAGTGGAGACCACCTGATGTTCCCGCCGAGGATGAGTGGACTGTCAAGTATCACGTTGTGATTCCCAAAGCTTACCGAATGGAAATACTTAGCACAGCCCATGAGACACCTCTTGCTGGACATCTTGGAGTGAACAAGACTTATCAGAAGATATTGAATCATTTTTATTGGCCTAATTTGAAAAAAGACGTGGGTGAATTTTGTAAATCGTGTCATACCTACCAGGCTGTTAGAAAACCTAATCATGCAATACCAAAAGCTTCACTTGAGCCAATCCTAGCCTTCGAAGAGCCGTTCAGCAGAATAATAATTGATTGTGTCGGCCCTCTACCCAAGACGAGGTCTGGCAACCAGTACCTGTTGACCAAAATGTGTGCATCAACCAGATTGCCTGGTCTTACTCCCGATTACCTTAGTTCCAAATTTGTTGACCGTAGTAGCGTCTCCAATTACTCCTTAAGAGACACAGAGGGCAAGCTAGCTATCCCACAGCCACGCACAAATTATATGAAAAATAGCTTCAGTTACTCTGGAGCAGTTATTTGGAATAACGTACCAATCGAGTTGCGGCAGGCTGACTCCCTTAGAGCATTCCGGGCTGGCTGCGAGCGTTTCTTCTCATCATGAAAATTTAGAATTTTTACACACGGCACTCATGTAAAGCAGGTTTTTAAATTTCGCATTTAATATTATTGTTGTATAGTTATTGATTATTTAGGGTAATTTTAGTAATGTAGTTCTAGCTATTACATATTTTATAACAATTTCGTATATAATTAGGCTTTTATAGTTGTACTGATGAGTTTACCGTGTCTAAATAAAGTTATCCTATCCTAGCCTATCCTATCCTATCCCTGAAGCCATACCCCTCAGGGATATAAAAGCCAAGACCATTGTTAAGGCTTTTAGCAAATTTTTCTCGGTATTTGGTCTTCCGAAGTCCATCCTGGTACTTTTCAGCAGGTGATGCATGAACTGGGGATTAAGCAGTACAGATCTTTTGCTTACCATCCTGAGAGTCAGGGCTCGCTAGAAAGGTTCCACCAGACGTACAAGAACATGATTCGCACTTACTGTTTTGACACGGAAAAAGACTGGGACGAGGGTATCCATTTACTCTTATTTGCGGTTAGAGAGTCTGTTCAGGAGTCTTTAGGCTTTAGTCCGTTTGAGTTGGTTTTCGGACACACTGTGAGGGGGCCTCTTAAGCTTCTTAAGGAAAAGTTCCTTTCTGATAATGTAGAATCTTTAAATCTTTTACAGTATGTTTGAGATGTTCGCACTAAGCTAACAAGCGCTTGTGAATTAGCTAGAGCAAATCTAGTTTCAGCTCAGAAATCAATTAAGGCTAGGTGTGATCAAAATGCTGTGGAACGTGAATTTGAGCCTTGTCAGAAAGTTCTTGCTCTACTTCCAGTCCCTGGAAGTCCACTTCAAGCACCAACCTCAGACAATAATGTTGGAACACATTCGAAAATGCATCTCCCCCACCCTTTCTCAAAGTTGAAAACCGTTCGTATTTTGAGTTCGGGTTGAAAATCGCTGCATATTTGCAACTTTGGACAGGGGAAAGGGGTACAGGATTGAAAAATGTCAAGTGTTCCAACGATTTATGACTGGGATTGTCTATAGAACTGATAAGAGGGGAACTTTCGAGAGAACTTGTGACGCAAAGGTTGACACATCTCTTTATGCGTCACGTTGCTTATGTGTTGAATTCTTGGTTATTTATGTTCAATTCAGTTCTAGAAATTAAAACACTGTCTTCTTTTAGCTAGAATACTCTAGTGTTATATTTGTTTATTATATAACAGCTAATTCGCAGGTTTCAAAACAATGTCAATTTCATACAAACAGTGAGAGAAGCACTATGGTGTTTAAAGGTCGCATCGATAGTGACATTCGCGCTCGTATCTTTTACTTGAGGCATATTCAAGGCATGTCACTTCGTAAAGTGGCAGATCTTTGTATGTTTCATTCAGTAGTGTTTTGAGAATAAGCGGAGAAAAGCGTGTGAAGAAAATTCCTCCAAGAACAACGACCACTACTTTGGCGAGAGGTCGACCGAGAAAGCTAACTACAAGACAAGAACGTCTTATTCTCAGGTGCGTGGTGAATCTTCGCAATGAAGATGGCAACTTTAGCGCCAAGCGTATCATGGAAAGGGCTGGAGATTCCAATTGTGATGTTTCTGTTCGGACAGTGACAAGGTTTTTAAACGAAAAAGGCTATTTCTACTTGCAAGCCAGGAAAAAGGGGCTTTTAAGGAAAGATGACCTAAAGAAAAGACTGGCCTTTGTGAAACACTGCCGAAAAACTTATCGCAATAACCACTTTTGGACGGATCAGGTCTCTTTTTATTTAGATGGTACGGCGTTTGTGCACAAAACTAATCCGTTTGATCAAGCATGCGCTCCCAAGGGCAGGATATGGAGAAAGAAATCCGAGGGACTTACCGTTGGCTGCACTTCAAAGGGACGAAAGGAGGGAACAGGTGGAACCGTCTTAAAACTGATGGTCGCTATCAGTTATGGAAAGGGTGTAATAATTTGTGAACCTTACGAGAAAATGTCTGGCCCGTACTTTGCAGATTTCATTGACAGAAACTTTAATCGCATGTTTGAAGTAGCAGATACAGGACCTCGGCGCCTTTTTATTCAAGACGGGGATGCATGCCAAAATTCGGCAGCGGGTAAAAGAGCTATCAATCTCGCTCAAGCTGAATTGTTAAAATTGCCCGCAAGAAGTCCAGATTTAGCGCCGATAGAAAATCTCTTTCATTTTGCAAACGACTTGCTAAGAGATCAAGCTAAATTATACCATATAACCAAGGAGTCCTACAAAGAGTTTGCAAATAGAGTAATTGAGACAATAATGGGCATTCCCGTTGAGAAAATAAACAGTTTAATTGTATCAATGAATAAGCGACTACATGATATAATTTTAAGTAAGGGAAGTCGCCTTAAGTATTGATTGTATTTTAGATGCGTAATACACGAAATGTAACGAATAATTATAATCTGCTTTCAATTAAGAATTCAAAGTAGTTGATCATGTAAGCAGCTGTCAAGAAACTAAATGGACTCATCGTGAGTGCAACGTAATGGCAAATTTAAGACAATAGTTAGCGAAAAAGGACCTTTTTGTAAAAAAAGGGAACGAACGAAAAAAACTACCCAACCTAACGATGAATGAACTATTTGGCGTGCTAATTTCAGCGCATCGCGGTGGTTAACCGTCGAACGTTTAACCATTCTGGACTGGCCGTTTTCAGAGGGAATCGAGGAATATATTGCTCTATTTTCTACGGTAGTGACGGTTTATAACATATATTTGCATTTCATCAGGATTTTTGATAATACTTAGCCGTACAAATGTGGAAAATTCACTTTTCGAAATGGTTAACCGACAATTTAAAAGTAAATTATTATTTATATTATTTATATTATCACGGTTAACCATATACAATTCTTAGCTGTGGCGCAGTTTTAGGAAAAATTATTCGATAACCATTATATTCAGTTTCACTAATTCAACAGCAAGTTCATCTTCAAGTAATTTGGATAATGATCCCTTTTGTGAGTTTTCAATTGTCTTTCAAAGTAACGGTTAATCGTGGCGGCAATTCGTGGAGTCCACCTCTACTATCGTGTATGTCACGTAAGGATTATGCCGGGCAATACCTGTTTCAGTTAAATAGCCATTTGGTGATATGGCATTTTTCCGTGGAGTGTTAAGCGATGCTTTTAATTGCTGTTAGCAGAAGGAGCAATAACAAGTTCAGCGAAACAACGCGGGCAAGGTTGAACTTCTTTTTGGTCAGACGCAGCGATTTGAGACTGAAATCGGAAAATACGCCAGCGACATCGCATCATGGCTGATTCCATCGAATCGATTGATCCACCACGGAAATATACAATCTCGTCTTTCCCAGTACAGAAAATGGGAGCATCATGAGTAAACTCAATGTCTTTAGAATAGTACGATTTTGGAGCAGGCAGATGAACTGTTTGACCTTCAAGTAGCAATAGTAGGTCATGCCATGGAATGATCTTTTCAGACCAACGAAAGTCATTTAAAAAGAGAAATTCGCACGATTGTGCCATGCGAAACTTGTTGTCGCTGGGTTAGTGAAAGTATTGTATATGGCGTTGAGAGGGTTTAGGAGGAATGTTTTGCCACAATTACAAGGGCCTATAAGAAGGATATTCTGATTTTTACTACGCCCTTTTATAAGGAGGGATCGGATGGCTTCCGAGAATTCGCTTTCTGTGATATTTTTTCGCTGTAATATATCTCGTCCGATAGATAGCCATTGCTTGTCGTATCCTTGAATGCATTCTTCATCCAATCGCCCAGAGAGTATTTCCATCCGTGTCTTTTTACTCCTTTGAAGTTTGCTTGGCGCTTCTTCGATATCCCAACCAATGGTTATAGCCTCCTCCACTGCCATTTTAATTGTATCCCCGATTGGCTATGAACTCTGCTAAGTCTGTTTTTCCTTCTTATTTCTGGGCATTCGCAAGTGCTAAAAGTTCAGTTCTTGTTTTAATCCCTTTATCAATTACAATTTGAGAAACATCAAACACTGATAAACGAGGCTTTCTTTTCCGCTTAGAATTTTTCGTGCTCTTTTTCTTTGCTCTTCCCATCCGCACTTCGCTAGCCTCTTGCGTTCTCGGCGGTGAATTCTGCAGATCAGGATGATCTTGAGATTGTAGGTACTGCTTGTCTTCTTTTGTAGCATATTTTCATGCAGAATAATAATTAGCATTCACACTTGAAAAGTTCAATTTCACTCCATGCTTCGTGTCCGCATAATTCCGAACTTTTAACCACCTTCGATTGCGATCCAGTTTTATAGCCATATGGTAATGTATACCACCGTTCTCGTGACTTTCTTCACTACACACCCATTGTACGACTTGGCTTTGTGATTTGCGGATCCGCATTTTGAAACGAATCGAGGACTAGTACGGCAAACGAATCGCGCGATGGAACAATCTCCGTGTCTGCTTGGCTATACGTAATCAGATAAACACTTCGTATTTCCCTACTGCTCAAATCACGCTTAATTCCAGTTTCGTTATCCTCGGTGGTCTCATTTATATCCATTTAGCGTACTGATTGTATGGTGTTAAGACGATTTCTAACTATCTCCAAGACGCAAGAACTTTTTATTCTAACGTGAAACAAACTCTATCATTGAACACGCTAAAACTGATAAGCAATTCAACAATTTACAGAAGAGTTATGTAAACAGTGTCCCATGCTTTTAATTAGTGAAACAAACAACTAAGAATTCGCTACTAAAGTTGCATGAGTTATTAGCCATGTCGCCTTTTATTCTTCCCAAAAATAACCTTGTAACAGGCCGTAAACATCCTCTCAAAGGCGAAGGTCTGCAGATAAATTCTAAGTCTCGTGACACAGCTCACGTTACGTTCTTTAAATTCTCACTTATAGACAACCTCAGACAATAATGTTGGAACACATTCGAAAATGTATCTCCCCACCTTTTCTCAAAGTTGAAAACCGTTCGTATTTTGAGTTCGGGTTGAAAATCGCTGCATATTTGCAACTTTGGACAGCGGAAAGGGGTACAGGATTGAAAAATGTCACGTGTTCCAACGGTTAATGACTGAGATTGTAGATATTTTGGTCCCTAAGTAGTGGAAAAGAAATTAAGTGATCTTAATTATGTTTTGATAACTCCTGACAGGCGTAAACAAAAACAACTTTGCCACATAAATATGCTGAAAGAGTATGTAGATAGGAACAGTAGTGTGACTGTACACCATGTAAGTGCAAACATAGCCATAACAGATTCAGATGAGATTGTAGATAACTTTAAGGAAAACGCTGATCTGCCTGGTACAGCCAAACTCAAGAATTCTGAGGTGTTGCAAAATCTGGATTCAAAGCTGTCTCATCTTTCCTAGTCCCAACGCCAGGAAATAGAGCAACTACTGCATGAATTTGAAAATTTGTTTCCAGACATTCCTAACAGAACTGACAAAATCTACCATGACGTTTAATGTTGGCGATGCCACTTCAGTGAAACAACACCCTTATAGGCTGAATTCCACAAAACAAAAGTATCTACATGAAGAAATTCAGTACCTGTTAGAGAATGACTTCATTGAGCCCAGCAAGAGCAATTAGAGTTCCCCATGTCCCCTTGTCCCAAAACCTGATGGAACATACAGACTGTGTACTGATTACAGAAAAGTGAACAATGTAACAAAGTCAGACTCATACCCAATTCCTCGAGTCGACGACTGTATCGATAGAGTTGGGCATGCGAAATATGTCACCAAGTTTGACTTACTGAAGGGGTTTTGGCAGGTTCCCCTGACAGACCGTGCTAAAGAAATATCAGCTTTTGTTACCCCTGATGGTCTGTTTCAATACAAAGTTACCCCATTTGGAATGAAGAATTCTCCAGCCACCTTTCAGCGCCTTATAAATAGTATCATTGCCAACCTTGATGATTGTGAAGCATACATCGATGATGTCATTGTTTTAAGTGACACGTGGCATTTGAGAATTATCCGCAGTTTCTTCGAAAGACTGAGCAAAGCCATGCTCACAATCAACCTTGCCAAAAGTGAGTTTGCATGTGCATGTTGTTTGTTTGCATGTGAGTAATTTGAAATTTTTTAAAATGATGCTTTTGACTGTGTTATTGTGTGGGTGGAAAGTGAGGGTGAATAGAATTATCTCATTCTCTTCCTTCTGTGACGTTTGTAGTGCTGATTGTCTGTCGATCTGTTGTGCACGTTGTTGGCCCGTATTAACAACAGAGTCAGGGTACCCATGTTTCTTGAAAAACTGGCACATTTCTTCTGATTTGTTGGAAAAATCGGAGTCATCACTACATAGACGTCAAAGTCTAAGAAATTGAGAATACGGAATGGCGTTTTTAACGTGTGATGGATGTGAGGATGAATGTAACAGATAACTGTGGGAATCTGTAGGTTTGTAGTGCACACTTGTGGATAAACTGTTGCCGTTGATTGAAATAAATATTGATGTCAAGAAAAGCGACAGAGGTTTCGAGAATTTCCCAGGTATATTTTAGAGGCGGATGAAAAGTATTGACAGAAGTTATAAATTGATTAAGTTCCTCTTTACTGGAAGAGGTAGCGCCAATGCAGTCATTGATGTAGCGGCCGTAGAGTTCGGGTTTGGTTCCGTGGTACTGATTGAAAAATTTGTTTTTGGCATAGCGAGACTGGGCGACCGTTTTCGTGAACATCTCCGAGACGTTGAAAAAAGTGACAAAGATGCATCCAAACCAGTCGCGCGTCATTTCAATCTCACTAACCATTTTAAACAACACATGACAATCTGCGGCCTTTCCCTACACCAGGGTAACACAGAAAGCTGTAAAAACTTAGAACAAAAAATCATCTTTCAAATCGGCACTCTCAAACCCAATGGAATCAACGAACGTTTTTCATTCAACTAATTTACATTTTTTTCACGTCACCAAATTTCCACCAATAGTGTAGCTCCGCCTACTATATAAAACCACACACAACCAACAATTCCTTGATTCGCTCCGATGAAGGGCTATCGCTCGAAATGTCAGCTTTCTCGAATCGTTTTACGGTGGCTAATTTACCTTATCGACTCAGTCGATAAAACCAAATTCTTGTGCTTCACCCCCATGCCACCAACGCAGCACCACAGTTTCTCTAGAAACTAACCCTATCCTCACTAGCTCGCTTTCATGTTTTTCCCAAAAATGGATTGCTTATAATTTCTCCTAAAATATGTATATGGCCTTGAAAATGCACACAATGACTTATTATGTCCTGATCTTTATTACTATTATTCAATAATTATTGCTTTTCTTTTTTTGAGAACCTGTTCAAACAAAAAATTGTTGGACAGCCATATTTGCATTCGGTGTATGGACTGATAAGATAAACTGGCTAGCGTTTCTCGTGCTAGCCCGTTGTCATAACAAATTGCTCTGATTCGCTCTGACGAAGGGCAAGCGTTCGAAACGTTATCAACAAAACTAAAAACTCAGTTAGTCAGCCATGCAACCAGTTGATTAGTTAATCGGTCAGCCAGTCAGTCAGAAACTTCTTAATGGCACTGGTTTCCTGTCCTCGAAGAAATCAAACAAACCCTCGAAACATTTCATCAGCTAATTTGTTCAC
>JAJGOT010000147.1:755000-852500 GCA_022457155.1 Cladopsammia gracilis
TCGTGGAAACAGTTGCTTGTCCAACTCGCTAAAAGTTAAGCGAGTTGGCGAACTACAATAGAATTCTCATTAAATTTAAGCCACCAAACCAGGTCGCTTAAGCTTGTCGGCAATTAATTTCGGCCAATCACATTTCGCCAGCGTTCAAACAACAAAGAAGGGCATTGTATTGTCGTTCTTTTGTGTTCTAATTTTCTATTGTTTTAACAAAAGAAAATATATCGCGCATGGTATAAGAAAAATGAATAAAGTTCTGTCCGTGAAAACACATAAATTTTTTAAGCTGCTTAACGCGGTCAGTAAACAAATCACCTACAGGAATGTTAAGCGAGAAAATCCGCCTCGTGAAAACACAGCCTACGTCAAGTATTATCTGTTATCGCATCAATTCTCGGAGAGAAACCAACAGGAACAAATATTTAAAGGCATGTTTACTACTGCTAGCAAACGCTTTGACTGTATAGAAATTAAAATAAACAAATTTTAATTTGTTAATTTCCCTTTAAAAAGCGGAAATTAAGCGATACAAACTAATAGATTAATTTACAAATATTTCCCCTGTAAGGCAGTGGACGAAGATGAAGCTTAGGCCCGGTTCAAACGTCGAACTTCACATGTGCCGAACCTAATGCAAATGAGAAAAATCTATTGTTTTTGCTCATTTGCATTAGATTCGGCACATGTGAAGTTCGACGTTTGAACCGGGCCTTAGTGGTCTGTGGTAACTAATTGCAAGAAATCTGGTTTAAAGTTTTATTGTAAGACTTATAGATTACAATATTCCCAAATAAATAAAGATGGTAAATGTTAAGCTTGGTAGAGAAATGAGAAAGATGTAAAATGTTCATCATGTCACGAGAGTGGGGCAAAGAAAAAATCTGAGTCCCCGACAGGATTCGAATCTATGACCTTCCGCACACCCGTTGAATGCTCTAACCACTGAGCTACGAGAGACTTGCGGCGAACTAGGCCATATACTAGGTTCAAATTAAGTCGCTTGCCACGAGTCTTGGTGTACGGAAGGCCATAGCCTAGGTTCGAATCCTGTCGGGGACTCAGATTTTTTCTTTGTCCCACGCTCGTGACATGATAAACATTAAATCTTTCTCTTTTCTAATATTCCCAAATGGCCACAAAACTACGAAAATTAACATATACATACACATTTTTGACAGTTAGCACGCACGATAGCGCAAGAATTTTACATTATCATTAACTTGCGTAATTAAACAATCGTCAAAAAACTATCCTGCAAATGCACTACACATTTTCAATAGCGCTGAAAATCTTCCATCATAGCATGCGATATTTATCGGCTGGCTGATGGAGGTGGAGAGTATTTTAATTACTTTTATTCAGTAATTAACGGATAAAAGATTTCGCATGCAGTAAAGGTTGATCTAAGTGAATATTTATTTATTTTGAGAGGTAGGGGAAAGAGGGGTCCATGTATTTTTCTTGGCTGGGTAGATGGAGTAAGTCATTCGTACCTCGTCGTCACTTCTTATCTTGCGTTCCGCACTCCCGCGCTTGCCGCAATATCCTTTGAAGTCCAAGTTGAACTTACCCCATCCAAAGATATAGTAGTATAGCATTTTGACATTCTCTGTTTTAAACACTTGGACCACTTTAAGGTACAAATGCAGTCCCTCCACCAGCATCCAAGTAAACGCGGTCAGGAAAAAGTAGTGTAGCAACACGGCGATTAATTTGCAAAGGACCTATGAAAACGAAAATACCACACACAGAAGTTGATATTAAAAGCTATCTCTTTCTTATAGGAATGTGATACATCGAATTGGTGAGCAGACTATTTTGAAACAAAAGATGAGTATCAGAAATTGTTAAGCAATAGTATAGTATTTTGATTCAATATAATTCTCATTTGGATTGTCCTGCAAGTCAGATTCTCCTTCTGAGCTTTTAATAATATCTTGGTAAAGATCTCTGGATTCAAGTAGGGAATGTTTTGACATATGGACCCATCCCCCAGTTATTTTTAGGAACTCCTGGTCGTCTAAATCATTAAATGGTAGTTCACAAAATAATGTTTTGATTTGATTCATTCAGAAGAAATGTTTCCGTATAAGTGAGATAAATAAATATAAAGTTAAAATTGTAGTTAGTATTAAGTAAATAATTACACCTACTGGTTCTGGAGCTTCTCTAAATACCTTCGTAATATTGAAGTCTATGGATGAACACTAGTGTCATTGATTTAGTGTCATTATTGTAAAAAATAATGAGTAAAATAAAAAAGTATTATTAGCAGGATAACTGCTACTTTTATATTTCAAGCAACTGAAAGAAGAAACAATCATTACTAGAAATTATCATTATCATGTTATTATTTGCATTTCTTCCTCATTAATTATTAGCTTTATAATTGTTTATTACAATTATTTAACTTTAGGTAACACCATGTATAGAAATGGTAATACTAAATAAAGTTGTTGTTGTTGTATTGTATTATTGTATTACAAGCAATGATAAAATGGTGTTAATAATTGTGTTAGTTTCTTGGCGAGGAATTAGTCTCATTGCAACTGTCAACTTTGAGTTCAGTCAGTTCTCGACTATCGAGCACCTCAGTCATGTTGTTGTCACAACTGACATACCCAAGAATGATCACGAAAGTTATATAAGCGTAAGATTTAAATTTAGATTTACAATAAAAATGTCATCTTCAACTCAAAAAAGTTGAATTTTTTTTAAGTTTAACAGTGAAATTGTGTGATTAAACAAGGAGAAGGCAAAGCCTCAATAGTTAATATTCAGATCCTAGATAATCATTCTTCTTATGTATTTAATATATTTAAAACATTGCATTGCTTTGTGTTTTTTCCTTTTTTACATCTCGTATATAATTTGTATATACTTTGTATGTTAAAAATGTTGATGTGATTGAGGTTTTTTTTGTTTTAGGTATTATGATTAGGTAATAGATTTTTTTAGATAAGATTTCAGTTGTTTTTATGTCAGTTTGCACAATATAAGCCATAAATATTATTATTATTATTATTATTATTATTATTATTATTATTATTATTATATCTCCTTTAACTTTATGCCACATTACAACATAGAAGCCGAGCCCATTCCTTGGGCCTAGGGCTAAAATGAGGTAGAAGTCTACTTGATGGAGAGTACCTTTCTTAGGATGTGTGATGTTCCTAGTAGTGTAATCTTCTGTAGTTCAGTAATTTTGATGTTACCCGGGATTTGTTTGATGTCCCAGTGCTCCAATCACGACTGGGATCGTTGTGGCCTTCATCCCCCACATTCGTTCAATCTCGATTTCAAGGTCTTATTATTATTACTATTATTATAATTATTATTATCATTAACATTATTCGAAAAATATCGTTTATGGACTTGGATTAGCATGTACCCTGACATGTATCTCTCTGCACCCTTAATATAACCATTTACATTCCTACAGTATTATAGGTTATTGTGTGATGTAATCTCTTCCATTACCGTTACCTACACTGACCTACACTCCTACAGTCATTACATTAAATGTATATTATGTTGATTTTGAGTTCTGTTGTTAGCATGTAATTATATGTTGAAAAGTCCTTAGGGGAGTAATAATAATAATAAAGTATGTAGCGAAGTAAAGAGTACAAAATAACAAAAGCCCTACCTTGTTGGACGTTTCTTTTATACCAGCCAGAAAAACAACTTGGGCGAGTAGCAATGACAGAACAAGATTCATATGTATCTTATGACGCTCTGATGACAATGATCTACAAAGCAAAAAATGTTTTTTTAGGACTACTTTGCTCAAGAAATACTCGGGCCAAATGAATTTAAAGGGGAAGTTGCTCAAAATTAAAAGCAAGACAGAAAAGGTTAATATCAGCTTAGAAAATACTCCTCATGAAAACAATCTAATCAACTCAGTCAATCGAATATAAATCTGAAACAAGAATACGATTTATTATTTTTTCTCTGTATTTAATGATGTGTTTGAGAAGCTATATCGATCATCAGGTATCCAAAATCTCTAAGTGGGTTAAAAACACTTGGCTGCGCCTCGTTTCTTCAACCCACTTCTCCGTGTTTGGAAATCCCGATGAAACACTTCCTCGTGTTTGATATATTACTTGGCAGTGTGTTGAAACAAATTTAAAATAATTTTAAAATTTTGATTCAGCATCGCTTTAACATTTAATCGCGATGAAACTACTTTGAAGTGGTTTAAATATTGATTGACCATCGCTCCACCATTTAATCGCGTTTAATAAGACCTTTTTTACCGCCCTCAACATTTGCCTCGTTGAAAAATTTCTTAACCATAAGAATCGTTAAAAAAATGGCATCCTCACTTTATCGAGGAGCAAGAAGGAAGAAGAAAGAAGGAAGAAGGAAGAAGGGGGAAGGACATCACACCTTTCATGTTCACTTACTCGATACTCAGCAATATAATCAACGTGATGATGAGCGCTGCTGTTGATACTCCACAGCCGACGTAGGTTATGATGCTAAGAGCCAACTTATCTTCCTTAGACAACTGCGAAAAAAAAGCACGTATTAGAGGAGCACTCGCGGGCCCGCGGAGCTCCATACTCGTAGAACCATGCCCGTCATTTTTCATGGTCATGGCTAGCTGAATGTTTTGTGGGCGCGACGTCGTGCAGGGTTAGATCGCGGGCGCGACGTCGCGCAGGGCTAGATCGCGGGCGCGTATGACGTCACCCAACATGCGCGGACGACGTCGCGCAAGTGCTTCAAAACCGTAGTCTCATCTTATTAGGTCTTATCGGAGTAATAACACACATTTAAAATATTCAAAAAGGAAGGAGAAAGCTTTAAAGATTAATCAGAAGCCGGTTTAGTGAAAAAAGAAGAGCTTTAAGGGATAAAATCTTTCTTCGAGGAATTTCATACGTTTTGATCAACGGGGGCGATATTTCTTCTTTGGAAGTCAGAATCGAAAAAGTAGAGTTTTAAAGAATTTCCAAGCAACTGAGGGACTTAAAGGTAAAACAATTTACAAATTTTAATAGGAATTTATGTTGATATCAATTTGTGATTGACTTTTTCTTTGTGTTCTCGTTAGTTTTGGAGAAATGTTTATAAAACGTGCTAAAATTCTGTGGTATCGGATATCTTGCATTTCATCGAAGACAGCTCCTCGATGCGCTTTTGCTTTTAAACATAAACTAATAGATATTTGAATAAAATTTTTCAAAAGAAGATTTTGTTGTCCATTTTTATGTCGTTAATGCGCGCATGCGCTAACGAGATATAGTGGTTGTACAGATGTAAAAATGGGTTTCCTTCACTTGTTAACTTTTGTCCGGGGGGTACGTCTCTATACCAGTGGGTGCCAGCGATGTAAGGGCACCAAAGGATATGGTTCGTAATACGGTAAAGATTTCAAGAAGGGCGTCGCACACCGCTACTAAAATTTCTGGGGAGTACCCCCGGTCCCATTGTTAATTTCCCTAGGGTATTGACATGAGATCATTATATTAGCTTTTCATATATCACGATACGGGTCCAAGTTTAAGAGGACATGTCACGTTTATTATGGTAAAGAATTTCGGGCCTTTCCGCACTAGCGAAAAAAACTGTTTATTTAGACAAATTTTCTCTCATCATTAACGCTTTACACATTGGTAGATACACTTATTGCAAATCTTACGGGAAAGTTTGGGTTTTTATATGAGCGAGAATATAATAAATTCAGCGAAATATAATATCAAATTTATTAAACACTGTTGAGAGATTGGAGACACTGTAAAGCATAAATAGCTTATGTCACGTCCAATTCTCATCCAGAGCGCAGACTGAGTTTTTGTGTTTAGTTAAATATACGCATTGCTTTCGTTTACCGGTAAAATTTTGTTCGTGCGAATTAAATGGGCAATAGTATAGAAGAAGAATAAGTTGTGATTTTGGTGACTCTAATATCACCTCGATTCAGAATCAAAGGGTTCTTAAAGCCATCTCGTTAATGCGATAGAACGTGAGGTTAATAAAAAAAGAAGAATTGATAGTGAATATGATAAAGATGTTATGTGTTTCATGTAGTCTGGTATAATATAAATCAACCGTTTTGAAATGTCGATTAATAAGGAATCCGAAAACGTTGAGTTGGATATCGAGGTGATCGAAAAGATTGGGTGGCTTGGATAGGTAAATATAGTAAAGATGTTTTAGGTAATATATATAGATAGCCTGAGCCTAACAGCGTCGCTCTTTGAACAGAAAGCCGATGATAAACTTAACTGAGGTGAAAGGTCGGAAGCACAAGAATAAAATTGACGACCGGGCCTATCTTTTAATTTTAGAAATTCTCAAAAACAGACTTACGCGACCGTTTGCACAGTACATTTAGACCGTACAAAAGTTCACAAAAACAACTTTTTCTCCGTCTAGAATAATTAGTACGACTAATTTCCAAATAAAATACACCTGCTGCTTATAAAAATTGTCCGAGAAACTGATTTGGAAATCAAAATTGCAAAAAATACACAAACATATTTGCATAAGACCACGCGTGTGAAGTATCCAAGTCTTGTTTTGTTTTGTTTACATAAAATCGCTTTTCAACCTATGTAATGAATGAACAAACACATAAAAATGGACAACACAATCTTCTTTCGAAAAAATTAATTCAAATCTCCATAAGTTTGTGTTTAAAAGCAAAACGCGAACCATTAAGAGGCCGAGATGTCTCCGGTGAAAGAAATCAAAACAACTGAATTTAATTGAGCGAGTGTTATAATCAATTCTCCCGAAAACTAGCGAGAACACAAAAAAGTCAATCACAGATTGATATCAACATAAATTCCCATCGAAAAATGTATTTTGTTTTACCTTTAAGTCCATCCACTGCTTGGAAATTGTTTAAATCTCCGCTTCTTCAGTTCTGAAACCCGAAGTGACAAACATCTTCCCGCATTGCTCCCATCCTCGAAGCAAGATTTTATCTCTGAAAGCTCTTCTATTTCCACTATAGCGGCTTCTGAGTATCCCATAATTAGTATCCCTGTCTTGAGTAGCAAACCGCGAAAAAATTCAGGACAATAACGACTTTAATTTAAACGGTTTTCTCCGCTAAAACACAGCAGTGTTTTCCCAGGTGACGTGAAAATTGCAAAGATCCCGGTGTGGCGTCATACGCGCATGTTTTGCGACGGTCTACGCGCCCGCGCGTTAATAGCCCTAAGCGACGGCGGCGGACGACAGCGGACGACAGCGGCGGACACACAACGCGCCCGCGAAACATTCCGCTAGCCATGACCATGAAAAATGACGGCCATGGGTTCTATGGTTCTATGGTTCTCTGGTTCTATGAGTATGGAGCTGCGCAGCCGGGCCTTCGGACCGGCGAGAGCTCCGCTAATACGTGAAGGTGTATTTTTTGGCGGGAAAATAGCATAAGTTTGGACTGAAGAGGGAAATAGGTTGGCGAAATATATGAAATTTGTGTTTGCACAGACGGGTAGAAGTAAAAAAAATGTCAATTTTTGCGAGTTGCAATCGATTTCTTCGAGAAACGTTGAATGGCTGGCAAGACTGTGAAGTAAGAAGCTTAAATTATGACGTATATACTTGAGTTCAAACATTTAGAATAAATAAATAAACTAGGAGTAATCGGAGAGGGGATTTTGTTTTTTGGTTATTGGGATAGATGAATATGTCTATGGCATATTGTCAAATTAAGGGTTATTGTGTACAGTGAAACCTGTATTTACTCTGTGTATGAAGACGGTAGGGAAAGTTTGGTAGCAGAAAAACAAATTAAATCCTTTGAAGTTTGTTGTAGTTGTCGGTAAAGTAAAGTGCTTGGCGGTCCCTTGGGAAAAGTGGAAAAAGTGCACCAAATTTGCATATGTCAAAACGGTAATTTGAAACCTGAAAACACGCTGGCGAAAGCGAAATTCGCAAGTATTCATATAAACAGACTATGCGCTTCTACAAATTCTCCGTTTTCTTTGTAGCTTCGCTCGCCAAATTAAGATTAAACTTTTCCAAACTCTCAGCCTTCATTTCCAAGTTTTCCACCGCGCTATAAAATCGGCTCATCGTCGGTGTAAGAACCTGTCAAATTCACGAGTGACGTTAAACAAAGAAAACAAAAGGCATAAAACAATAGAGTCAACTGGGAATGCAATACTACAAAGGTTTAAAAGAAAGGAAAAAGTCACAGGTTCTTACACCGAGGTAAACCCAAAAAGCACAGAAAGTTTGGAGTGTCTCCGGGAATAAATAAGCCGCGTTTGGTTTCGCGAGCGTTCCATCGATCCATCCGCATAATCTCCATCAAAGTGAAAAACATTCGTCGCTTGATTCTTGCTCGTTTTCTGGCTTGAATCTCGCTCGTGTCCGGCCATAAATTTTCGAACGGGATGGCTTGAATATGGTCCGATTCAAGCTCAATCAAGCCATTCGAATGTCATGGCGGTACATATGTCTCCCTCTATTCTTGCTCAATTCTCGTTTGTTTGTCTCGTGCGTGTCAGCCGAATCATCGCCATGATTTGATTCTCGCTGATTAGCATATTTTATATGTTTTAGGACACACTAAGCGTGTTGTGCCAGCGTGTTGTGAGCGTGTAGTTCGGTGAAAACTGCAAAAAAGCTTCGAAAGCAGAATGATGCACGAAAAGCACATGGAAATACACAATGTGAGCAAGGATGAGATGAATGACCTTCAGCAATCTTTTGAAGGATGAGATGAATGAACTCGCCACGCGAGTTAGTTCGTCAAAGTGAGGCAAAATGTAAGCAAGCACCTCAAAGCGAGGCAAATGTGTGTTGACGACGACGAACCAAAGCAATCTCGAAAAAAACCTCCCTTATCAGTTGCACAGGACACCCATTAATGCACAGAACTCCCAACACAAATTAGGAGTTGCGTTCTCGTCTCTCGAACGCAATAAATAAATACGGTATCAAGGCGCCTTGCGCTAAAAATAGAGCATTCACATTGAATTGAGCGAGCCGCCTGAAAAGCACCATCGCGGATATGCGTAATATATGAAGTATGATTTCGAAACTTTGTTGTCTAGCAAGCGGCCAACGTATTGCAATAAGAAGTTTAAGGAGACGGGGGAACTGGAAGCCGATAAAATAAGGTCATTATTTTCATGCGCTATCAATGAACTTCATAGAAGACCGGCCGTCGGTCGGTAATATCATGTAATATAGATTGTTTGTTGCGTTCGAGGTACGAGAACGCAACTCCTAATTTGTGTTGGGAGTTATGTGCAAAATTGGGTGTCCTGTGCAACTGATAAGGGAGGTTTTTTCGAGATCGCTTTGGTTCGTCGTCGTCGACACACATTTGCCTCGCTTTGAGGCGCTTGCTTACGTTTTGCCTCACTTTGACGAACTAACTCACGTGGCGAGATTGCTGAAGGTCATTCATCTCATCCTTGCTCACATTGTGTATTTCCATGTGCTTTTCGTGCGTCCTTCTGCTTTCGAAGCTTTTTTGCAGTTTTCACCGAACTACACGCTCACAACACGCTGGCACAACACGCTTAGTGTGTCCTAAAACATATAAAACATGCTAATAAGCGAGAATCAAATCATGGCGATGATTCGGCTGACACGAACGAGACAAACAAACGAGAATTGAGCAAGAATAGAGGGAGACATATGAACCGCCGTGACATTCGGATGGCTTGACAGAGCTTGAATCGGACCATATTCAAGCCATCCCGTTCGAAAATTTATGGCCGGACACGAGCGAGATTCAAGCCAGAAAACGAGCAAGAATCAAGCGACGAATGTTTTTCTCACTTTGATGAAGATTATGCGGATGGATCGATGGAACGCCCGCGAAACCAAACGCGGCTTATTTATTCCCGGAGACACTCCAAACTTTCTGTGATTTTTTAGCGCGATGGAAAACTTGGAGATGAAGGCTGAGGGTTTGGAAAAGCTTAATCTTAATTTGGCGAGCGAAACTACAAAGAAAACGGAGAATTTGTAGAAGCGCATAGTCTGTTTATATTAAATACTTGCGAATTTCGCTGTCGCCAGCGTGTTTTCAGGTTTCAAATTACCGTTTTGACATATGCAAATTTGGTGCACTTTTTCCACTTTTCCCAAGGGGCCGCCAAGCACTTTTCTTTACCTACAACTACAACAAACTTCAAAGGATTTAATATGTTTTTCTGCTTCCAAACTTTCCCTACCGTCTTCATACACAGAGTAAATACAGGTTTCACTGTACACAATAACCCTTAATTTGACAATATGCCATAGACATATTCATCTATACCAATAACTAAAAAACAAATCCCCCGTTTCAACCGCCGAACGCACTGCCCTAATCTCCGATTACTCCTAGTAGTACAAATATATGGTGTCGTTTTATAAGCTTACAAGTCAACTGGCGAACCATTGAGACGGTGTGCTACTAGAATGTATACTTTTCACGTTTAATAATGTGAATCAAAGTGTGTCTTGTTCATGTTTACTTCGTTCGCTCAAGCGGCATAGTGGGTTCGCCTTGGTACGGCAAAAGTGCAGTGGAGAGGATCATTTCATCTGATCAAGAGTGATTCGAAATTGATCCTTTTCACCTTGAGAGGACTGTAAAGAAACATATTAGGCGCTGTCTGACATTTGTATAGCGAAAAACGTTGGCAAAGTGATCATCATGGTAAAGGATTTCAAGGCAACTATAGCGTAAATAAACGAATGTGTCATACTATTCACGTAATTTACGGCGGGAATTTACGTTATCAGTCATGGTCCGTGTACCTTCCGTCCATTCCATTTTTATAAAAATCAAAAATGGAAAAATCAAAAATGAAAATCATTATTTGAGATTATTGAATTCAAGAAAAATCAAAATTAAATGTCTGTTTTCAATTTTCGTCATTTTCCATCAAAACAAAAATTATAAATGGTTTTACTATTTCAATTTTCATTCTTTCCAACTAAATCAAAATCGAAAATCGACACTAATTTATCTAAAATTTATCTATATAAAAAATAAAGTCTTGGTTCCCTATACCCTTTTTCAATCAAATGGATCTAAAACACACCATATCGTGACTGACAAATCGGAAAACAAAAATCAACTTTCAATTTTCGTTTGTATGAAAAATCAAAAATTGACAAAAATACCCTCGAGGGGAGGGCGGGGAAAAATGCCCATATACTAGGCTCGGTTACTAAGCAAACAAAGATGGCGGCCAAGGAATGCCTAAAATGTTCTCAATCCAAAGAGAAGAGCTCTGCAAACATAGCTACGGGTCCAAAACCTTTCCAGATGCACTGTTCTGTCGTGGTCATACTGCAGAGATATTTCTGGAGACTTAGCAAATATTAAAATGCCAAGAACAACTGAAACGGTGAGTTTGTCTAGGTCCTCTGAATCTCCCAATTATTCTAGCTGTACTTGAAGCTAGGGAAAAACCCAAATCATAATAATTAAATATGGCGTTCTTCCTGTCACCTTTGAATACTATTGTCTTTATAATGTACCCCCCCTTTTTTTTAGGCGATCTGGTGTATAATTATTTTATGGAAGAAAGGAATCGAATTATTTACATGTAAGTCTATATACTAGCCTGTAAACAGGTTCCTTTTGGGGGGTATATTAAATATATTGGGTTGAAATTGACAGGCTACGTCTATACCAATAAGGCGGATCATTTTGTGACGTCATTGTTTACATATTATGACCTCATTGTTTGCTCCATAATAAATAAGTAATGAATGGGTTACTGTGTTCTCCTGGTGCTCTCGGGAGTCATTGAAAGAGGTGTTATTTGGCCCAGATTTAACTGAATTTTTTATTCCTTGTCAAAATCACCATAGATTATCACATACATTGTACTCATATTTTTTTAATTAATTTCATCTTAACAGGAAACAGAAACCAATGCAATGTGCATGAACAACAATGGGATATACAAAATGGACTTAAAACCTTTACCTGTAAACTAGTTGTGGTAGTGGTGTACTTTTCAATTATTGTCAGTTAGAGAAATTTATATTAATTTACTTTAACAGTCTATAAATATGTAATGTTAAATAACAATAAATTAAATGTAAACTGTATGTTTAAACCAAAACACTCATAGTTATCAGTAAATCTGCCACTTAAGGTAGATATTTAAATAAGGAAACAGTAGTCTTCCAGTAAAGGCTGGTTCTCATATAATCGTCCCGGTTGTCTCGGTCATCCGAGTCGTTTCAGAAAGTGCACGGACGACCGGGATGACTATATGAGAACACTTCTGAGACGACCCGGGATGATCCCAAACGACCCGGACGACTGGGACAATCGCGGTCGCTCGGATAGAACTGTGTTCTATCCGGATGACCGGGACGATCGTGAATAATCGGGGACGATCATATGAGAACTACTCTCCGGCGACCGGGACAACTGAGGCGATCGAAGCGACCCAAATCTACCCCAGAATGCAGTATTATTGCCTAAATCATGTTGTCGGACACAGTTTATGACTGCGTTTTTGACGTTCCAGACGACCGGGACGATCATATGAGAACCCAAATCACTTGAGTCGTCCCAATCATCTGAGTCGTTTGCAAAAAACTTTTGAAACGACTCGGACGACCGGGACGATTATATGAGAACCAGCCTTAAGAAGTAATCATTTAATAATTCATTTATTCTGGTACTATAACGAAACTTCATTTTTCTGGCAGGGTCTTGGAAAACGGTTTCATGAAAAGTATTTAACAACAGGAATTGATACTTTATCCTTGGCTATAATACTAGGTCTGAGAACAGATATTTTTTCCCCACACACAACAATACTTCCACTTTCTTGTTGCTAGATATTTTATCTGGACTTGTAAAATGCAAGAGAAAATCCCAAACATACAAGTGTTTCCAAGTTTCCTGGCATCTTTCAGAGATTTAAAAAAAAAAACCTCTTCAAATCGTTAAACCAAGTTTTTTAAATGACCTTTAAAAGAAAAGACGAATGGAACACTCCAACTGGTCCTTTAAAATATTTAAGCTGACGATATATAAGTAATGTAACTATGTAACTTGTAACAATGGATATTGAATTGTACGTATTGTATATATTAAGCATTGCATTGTAAGTAGTGTGAGTATTGTATTGTACGTATTGCAAGTAATGTAAATATTGCACCGTAAGTAGCGTAAATATTATATTGCAATTAAATGGGTGTTTCTTGGTGTTGCAGAAGCAATTGTTGGTAAGCTTTTGTGTTGTGGTGTGGGTATTGTTCAGTGTCTTTTGAATCTTTTGTTTTACGTCATTTGGTGATCACACCATCTGCAACACCAAGAAACTACCAATTAAATGCAAGTATCATAAAATTATTAGAAAAAAGGAAGTAATCATTTAGCCTACATATGTAGCATGATCCATGACAAAACTTCATAAAAAATCTTGGAAGAACAATTTAAAAATACTAGTAAAAAATGCTATTCTGCTCATCAGACAGTAATGAGATATTTTAATAATTATTAAAATATATGTTGTTGGGGCACAATTGTGTCGCAACATATATAAATAAGGCTAGTTATATTATAAGGAACTGCCTTTTTAACATAACAAATGTAAATTATAAATCATAATTTTAAAAATAAAAATGTCATTATATTGCAAGAACAGTAGTTTGCAAAGTTTGTTTTACAAAATGTGAAATGCATCTTCTTGGACATTATAACTAATTAATTTATGAATACTCTGTGAAATGAAATGAATATCATTTTAGCATATAATTATATCCATCAAATTGATTAACAACCGTACTTATATTTGAGATCTCTATATAGTGAAATGGTCCTCCTGAAATTTGTTGATAAAATAGAATGATGTAATCTACCCACAATGCATGCCTAGTATTGTTCCCATGATGCAATTCAGCACGACTCTTGACCATGTGCTCGATCTTGTAATGGCTTCCATGTTATATTAAATGTTGTTGTGTTTACTCTTCCCCGTCGTATTCTTTACTATAAATTCAAGCCGATCAACAAAATTAGTTAAGTCATTGTTTACTACTTTATAAAAAATGTCATTGAGATTAGGAAAATTGATATTGAATTCATTTGAGTGTCTTGAAGCTATTACGTCTTGACCACTTAAAGGGTCAGTGCCAAACTCTGGCCAGAAGGTAGCTGTCCCCGGCTATCTTCATAGTACTTTACGGCTTCATCTCTTGTTGGGACTAGCTAGTCCCTCAGTCATGGGATCTATTTTCTCATTTTGGGCCTGTAAATCATTTGGTGTGCCTTTTTCTGCAATACAGAAATACAAGGCTCAGCAAAAAAAGCTCTAAATATCCCCAGTTTTTTCTAAATACATGTATCTTCACATTTTCTAAATATCCCGGAAACTTCTAAATTTTTAAAAAAAAAATATCCGGATACTTGTAGCTAGGCCTAGTTATTGGTATCTAATACAGCTGGATTGTGTCTAAGTTGTTCCAGTTTTAAGGTAAATAAAGTGCAAGAAATTGTTGAAAAACAGCTTTTTCTTATGGGGCAAACAATGAGGTCACAAGATGATCCGCCTTATTGGTATAGACGTAGCCTGTGAACAGGCTCCATTTTCAACCCAATACTATTACATTTAATACCGGTATACAACCCCCAGGGGGGGGGGGGGGGGGTGGTTGGAGGTACTCAACAAAGTTTTGTACGGGGATGCTCCGCCCTGAGGTCCAAACCCTTACCCTTTCATATACCGATTTTGACAGAAAAGGTACCCCTTTCATATACCTTTCAATGAAAATGGTACCCCTTTCAGAGCCTTTACGTGCGTCTGTTTGATATATTTTGAAAAGCCATTTTTATAATACTTGAATGGCAGTTTTCCCTTCCTTTTTTATGCTTCAACGGCGTGGCTTCGCTTCCCTTTCCTATTCTTCGTGAAATCCCTACCCTTTCATATACTTCAACTCGTGAAATCCCGACCCTTTCATATACCTCTAGCCTCAAAAAGGTACCCCTTTTGGGCGGAGCATCCCCGTATAGCCCATTATTGTGAGTACTCCCCCGGGATACAACCCCAAAAGGAGCCTGTTTACAGGCTAGACTTAAGCTTACATGTAAATAATTCGATTCCTTTCTTCCATAAAATAATTATACGCCAGATCGCCTAAAAAAAAGGGGAGGGGGGAGGGGGGACAATAGTATTCAAAGGTGACAGGAAGAACGCCATATTTAATTATTATGATTTGGGTTTTTTCCCTAGCTTCAAGTACAGATAGTATAATTGGGAGATTCAGAGGACCTACACAAACTCACCGTTTCAGTTGTTCTTGGCATTTTAATATTTGCTAAGTCTCCAGAAATATCTCTGCAGTATGACCACGACAGAACAGTGCATCCGGAAAGGTTTTGGACCCGTAGCTATGATTGCAGAGCTCTTCTCTTTGGATTGAGAACATTTTAGGCATTCCTTGGCCGCCATCTTTGTTTGCTTAGTAACCGAGCCTAGTATATGGGCATTTTTCCCCGCCCTCCCCTCGAGGGTATTTTTGTCAATTTTCAATTTTTGATTTTTCATACAAACGAAAATTGAAAGTTGATTTTTGTTTCCGATTTGTCAGTCACGATATGGTGTGTTTTAGATCCATTTGATTGAAAAAGGGTATAGGGAACCAAGACTTTATTTTTTATATAGATAAATTTTAGATAAATTAGTGTCGATTTTCGATTTTGATTTAGTTGGAAAGAATGAAAATCAAAATAGTAAAACCATTTTTAATTTTTGTTTTGATGGGAAATGACGAAAATTGAAAACTGACACTCAATTTTGCTTTTTCTTAAATTAAATAATCTCAAATAATGATTTTCATTTTTGATTTTTCCATTTTTGATTTTTATAAAAATGGAATGGACGGAAGGTACACGGACCAGTCATTCCCATTCGTCCCAAGCTCTCTAAAAATTGGAGCGACTTTTCAAGTGAAGTGATTTAACTTATTAGCTTGATGCATAAAAAGCTTTGAACTTAGGTTTATAACAAGTCGTGAGGCTCACGATAACTCTGAAGTAAAGTAAGTCATAAAACTGTAAAATTGATACATTGCATGGATACTAAATATTTATGAATTTCCGGTTTCTGTCACAGATGTGGTTAACCTGGCAATGAGTAATTGTTTTTGATCGATTCGGTAATAATTTTAACAGAGCAGTGTCACGCCTTACGCGTGAGTTTCAGCGGTACGAGTCCAAAAGTGCGATCTCAGCTTATTCACGCCTATGGAGCAATTTTCGATCTGGGTCTTTCTATAGAAAGAGACCATACAATTGGTAAGTATCTCTTCTCTGTATTGTCACCATTCTCTATTGGATTGTTTATTTTCGTAACCACTGAAAGTGTCTATAACCCCAGAAAGTTTTTTTCACCAGAATAAATCTTTGTGTTAAACTGAGTAAAATGCCCAAAAAAATTTTGTTTTTGCTTAAAACCTCGATTTTTTATGGCCCGTCAAAGTTAGACTTGTTTTCCACACGGCCGAGTGAAGCGGAGACTGGGACTAGTGACGTCAATCCAGGATATTGTCAACAAAACCGATCCGGTCCGATCTCAGTCATTCACATGTTGATTTCAGCCGCGTATTTGTTTTATACTTGCGAAGAAAAAACCTTTATTGACCTTCCTTTAGTTTAATAGTTACGTTTAGTGGATAATGGCCTCGAGAGACGTTGGTTAAGACTACAGCTTGGATTCAGAAGCCTCGTAGACCGCAAATTACGAGTTGGTGTTCCACAAAGAGAACACGTCATCGATATATCTTGTATGTTACAAGTCATTCGACTTTAACAGAAGTCTCTTCTACCATAGGTGTTGCAAGGGGTCTATAGTTCTATATTATCAAGTTGGATCTGACCGTGATTTTCTCTTCCTTGTTCATAATGACCGTAGTAGTGCCTTTGTCTGCCTTCTAATATTTACTTCAGAGTTATTTTTCAACTCCGCAATCGCTTTGCGTTCGTTGTATGGCAGGTTGTTCTTAGGCTTGGTAATCTCCATTTCAGCGAGTTGTAATTTCACCTCTCCTAGGTAGTTTTCTAGTGCAACTGATCGTTGAACTGGCGGATTCTAGTTTGATCTAACATGAAAGGGGTGTTGTGTTTTATCTGAACCGTGCTAAATGTATGGAGACGCGTACGCATTCGTCCACAGGCGGCCCAAGCTCACTATATCAGATAACCGGTACGTGACCCTTGCTTCATGAGCGGTATTGTGTTACAAAGATTCGATTTATTAAGGTTTGTATGGGAACGCAACGGTTTTGTCTCAAAACTTAAAAATTCGAATGGTATGTGAATAAAATTGACTTACCCTGCAAGGCAAGGCCAAATAAGAAACGCTTGACACACGGCGTCTGAGAATTTTCGCTTGACACACAAGCGACCGACTTAACTGAAGCCGAGACACGGCGTCTATAAAATAGTCAACGCTTGAAACACAAGCGAACGCATACAACTGACACACGGCGTATGAGAATTTACGCTTGACACGCAAGCGACTGTTTTAGCTAAAGTCGACACACTGCGTACCAAACAATTTACGCTTGACACACAAGCGACTGTTTTGCTAAAGCCGACACACGGCGTCTATCAAATAATTTACGCTTGACACACAAGCGACTGTTTTAGCTAAAGCCGACACACGGCGTCTACCAAACAATTTACGCTTGACACACAAGCGACTGTTTTGCTAAAGCCGACACACGGCGTCTACCGAAAATTTACGCTTGACACACAAGCAACCGTTTTAGCTACAGCCGACACACGGCGTCTGCCAAATAATTTACGCTTGACACACAAGCGACTGTTTTAGCTAAAGCCGACACACGGCGTTTACCAAATAATTTACGCTTGACACACAAGCGACCGTTCTAGCTAAAGCCGACACACGGCGTCTGCCAAATAATTCACGCTTGACACACAAGCAACCGTTTAGCGAGAGCCGACCCACGGCGTTTACCAACAATAAACGCTTGACACACAAGCGACCGTTTTAGCTAAAGCCGACACACGGCGCTATAAATTTGAGCTAGACATACGGGCGAAAATAGCAAAAGAACCGACACTCGGCGTATGTAATTTATGCTAGACACCGACGTGCGAAGGTGTTACCAAATAACCGACGCTAAATAAACAAAACTAGACGCATGAACGAGTGTGAATCGAGCGAAAGAGAAAACACTTTGCAAATACCTCGTTTAACTGTACTTGCTGATTCGCTTCCGCCCCTTCCGCGGGCTGTGGCATTGCAGCTGGCGGAGCTGGGTCAACGGCAGGAACTGGTGGTGGTGGAGCGATATTAGCCAAGGCTCGTAACTGATCAGCAGCCGGTTCTTGAGGCGCAGCCATGATGTCATCCAATCTGCGTTGGCTTGAGAAAGTAAGCTCACAAACACGAAACACGAAACACGCGGTTGGGCTTCGGCGACGCGACGTTAAGTAAACCGAAAATTCCTTAAACCTTACCGGCTTGGATATCTCTTTCGAAATGCCACGAATCTAAGCAGCGGGATCATTATATCAAGAGACATTGCACGTGGGAACTAAGCATCATATAACGTAGCTAGCCATTCACAAGCCGGGTTACGTAATCCACGCCCGCCGGAATTCTGCGGCATATTTATGGATGAAGATAGTGACTTAATAGACCCTAGCCTGCATGACAGGCGCTTTATGAGCCAAGCGGGGCGAGCGAAGCATTTCGCGCGAAGCGCGACACGAGCGCGAAGCGCGAGACGAGGGGAGGAAAAAAAATAAGCGCCTGTAGACAGTCCATTGTTCTGGCTCTTCCGCCCACCAACTCCCACCAATATTAACTGACCGCAGTGATTTGGAAATAACCAATCAAAACACGATCTATATCGCAAGTTATGGAAATTTGAGAGTAGATAAGGTAATATGTGGTGTAGGAGAAGAAACTTCGGATGTGCGTAGGCTAATAAATTGATTAAAAGGTTGTTTGTGTAAAGGGTATTCGTTTATAGCGGTGTGGGACGAAAGCGTGAAGGGTGAATTGTCTTGTGAGCGTTTAAAGAGGTTTTAAAAGACACTGACCTATTTCTATAGTAAGTGAAGGAAAAAACGGCAAACTGATCCTTACGGCAGAAAAACAGAAGCAGAAGCAGAAGCAAATAAAATAAAATAAAAGTGGAATATAATAGTGCCCAATATTTCGCTTTGCAAAACAAAGCTTCTTCAGGGGCTAGCACTATAAATGATTACAACTGTAAGACCGTTATACAAGTGGTTTTGAAAAAACTAAAGAATAACAAAAACAATGAATATGATTGGTGAAGGGTTTGACGGGTGATAAACTAAACTGACTAGTGATGAGAAAGTTAATGAAGTTCGTCGCGTCTGTTGATTTCAAGTGGTTCTAACGTCTTTGCTTTGTCTATGAGAAATGCTTCACGCGCTTTTCGTAGCTGGTATTAATAGATTAAAAAGGGTGAAACCCGTACGACAAATTATAGCCGGAATGACATAGCGAAAATCCGGCCTGAAGTGATTTTTACGGCCCGTATTGAATGAGACAAATACGCCTAAAACAAGCCATTCTTCTCGGTCTTGTCTCGGCGATAATCTAGCCTGCATAACAGGCGTTATTGGGGGCGCTCAAGCGGGTTTTGGGGCGTGAGCGCGTAGCGCGAGACACGAGCGCGAAGCGCGAGAACAAAGATGTCTCGATTCTGCAGAGAAGAGAGTTTCTACACTAGATAGAGCAGCCTAAATTAGTGGAAAACTTTCTGCTTTGTAATACATGCAGAATTTGGGAAAGTATTGCCTCAATTTTGTTGGATCATATTGATCATTTGCAATCTGATATTTCAACGAATTATGCTGATGGGACCGTTTCCAATAACCAAGGGTAGACATCTGCCGTTGGGATCTCTAGTCTGTTGGGAAAAAAGGATGGTTTATGTGATAACATAACGCCCCGAAGAGTGAGAAGAGAGAATTTGAGGTGAGCAATTACATTGTACATGAATCATTAATGAAACGTGATTTTCTTCTATCGTTCATTGTTCTTTCAGTGATAAGATTTGCTGCTAAAAGCATAATCAATTTTGAATGACACAGGCTGGAAAACTTCAATTTTAATTAAATGAGAAATAGAACATGATCTTTATGTCAACAATCACTTTGACCGAGGTCATGTCAAGGATGCTTATAATTGAGATAACTTGTAATGCATATAAGCTTATTTAGTATTTTGTGAAAGAAGGGGTGCGTGACTCAGTCAGCTCAAAGGCTTTGTATGAGCGTGACCCGGCGCGGGGGGGGGGGGGGTACTCCCTTATATGACCTATACGGGGACGTGCCGCTGGACAGGGTATGGTTTTTGGCATTTTTGTCCTTAACAGGGTATATAATTTAACGCGAGTCTGTCCTAAACAGGGTATGGTTCCAGTTAACGTAGCGCTTGTGGTGACTTCCCTTGTCGTGATTAGCATATTCATGCGAAGGTGAAGTCGTTTTCGTTTCAGATCCGTCTACTACTTTTTTAAAGCTCAGATTAATAACCACGCACGAGTCGTGTCCTAGAAAGGGTCCTAAAATAAAGGGTGTTGTTCTACACAGGGTAGGTATTTCCGTTTCTTTTTTGTCCTAAACAGGGTCAGGGTCTCAGACCCTCGGCGGCACCCCTATACCCAAATATTGGTGATGATGTTTTGGATATGAAAAATCGGTGAACGTGATTTGAACGTTTTATGCGCTTCAAATACAATAAATAAAAGGCAATGTTACATTAGGAAGTGAAAAACTGATTCAAGAAATGTAAATTTTGACTTAAAATTCAACAAATTATGTGACGAGGCTGCACGGTGAAATCCGATCATCAGACTTCCAATCTATTACTGGCCCTTCAGCGATAAGAAAACATTTCATGACTTGTGCCCAGAGGCAAAGAGAAAAGTTTTTTTTGTATCCTTCTTATATGACTAAGATGTTTGCATCGCTAGCTTGAAAAGAGATGCGTAAATAGGTTCCAAATGATCTGTATTATCCCAAATTAACTGCCGTGTACCCAAATTTTAACTTTATACTAATTAGCAGTAGCTAAAAAAACCCGGGTGGGGGGTGGGTCTCCCATATATAAGCTTTCCGGTATGTGCCGCTGGATGGGGTCGGGTTTTTGACCTTCTGGGTCTGAGATGGGGTCTTAGTTTTGCCCACTAAGTCTGAGATGGGGTTTACTTTTCCGTTCAATTTTCGAATTAAGTGTTTTGTCATTTTTTTCCGGTACATTTTTCATCTGGAACCGTGCCTGTAGAAGTCGATTCGATGAGCGTGTATGGGTTTGACGCCTAATTCTGTCAATTTGTGTAAACAAACCACTTTTTATCTCGTTAAAGCGCATGCGCGCGAAACGAGATATAGGAGTCAGTAGAATATGGGGACAAAAGTTGTTAACAAATTTTTGTGGACTTTTGTCCGGGGGGGTTAGTTGTTTCTTCTTTATAGAAGCTATATTAGGGCATTGAGGATATGGTTGGTTAAACCGGTTAGGATTTCAAGAAGGGCGTCACATACTGCTCCTAAAATTTTTGGGGAGCACCCCCGGACCTATTGTTAATTTCCCTTGGGTATCGGGATGTCAAAACTTGTGATGAACTTCTCATATCTCACATTACGTTACCGCAAAGGTATTAAGTTCTTCTTAAGTTTCGATATCTCACGTTACCTATCAGTTTCAATCATTTGTCGTAAAGCCATTTAAGCTGCCTTGCGTTTTTTTTTTTTTGGCAAACGCAGTTTGAGAATTTCACGGTGTATTTTTACGAATGGAGGCGTTTTAAGAAAGTTAAATGGGACGGGAAAGTTTGTGTTTTAATATGAGCGATATGGCAAAGCAAAATTGCGTTTGTTCAATTTTGATTCATTGCTATTACGGTTTGATTATGCAATAGTATGGGAAAGACGTCATAGTTTTGTTAATTTAGCTACCGTGCACAAGGATATTTTGCGGGTCGCGGAGACAGCTAAAATTTCTGCTGGAAGGAAATGTTTGCGGATTTCTGGTGAAGTATAAATAAAATCCAAGGCATCGGTATTAAACTGCAATTTTACTTCCTGACCGGAGGTTGTATAGTTCCCATAGTTATGGTTGCTGTTCTGGCGCCAATATGAACATAAACAACGAGAAAACTAGTGAGTGAATTATTGTACCTTGTTGTAAAAACGTATCAGTATTATGATAACAGTCTCTGGTTCTTTTGAGGACGTGTCTGGAGTTGAATCGGGAATACAAATGACTGTTGTGCCGGTCGTCTAGGAGTTCACCGTTATGAGAGTTATGAGTTATGAGAGTTCACCGTTCTGTAAAATGAGGACCGGATGGCGGCGGATGGCGGATGGCGGACGGCGGATATTAAAATGCGGATAACAAAATGCGGATGATAAAATGCGGATGAAAAAAAAAACAGAAAAATAATTCCTTACGATTTTTACCAAAAAAACAAAAAACAAAGAAAGAAAAGAAGCAGAAATAACTTTAAAATGGCACGAAACAAAAACACGAAACATAAACTTTATTGTCCAAACTGTCTTCAAGTTCCACTTCATGCCTCACTCAACCCTAGTTGGAAAATATATGAATGTTGCGTTTCGAGTTTGACCGATTGTGCAGTCTGCACGTGTTTGAGGATGGAGTCCGACGAGTGTGACGATTACGGGCTTTTAAAATCTGTGTTTAGGAAACGGTAAGTTAGTAGAGTTCTTAAATTCGATTTAACTTCACCTGTTACTTTGCTTCACAAACAATCTTTTCTGACTTTTTATTCGTGTTTGTATCTGGTTCGTTGAAGAGTCAGGAAGGTGATGCAATTGAGTGTTTTTATCATAGATATGTTAAAAGGGTTAATTACTACACTAGTTTCCGTTATGGATATCTTTGGAATGCATGTATTCAGATAAGACCTTTTTGAGTGTTCCACTGTCACGATCATTCATTCCTGTGTTATCCTTTGTGAAAGCAAGAGCAACAATTCCGACCGCCATTACTGTGTCGATCCAGAACTGTTGGCATGTGATGCTTGTCTTGATGCTTGTGGTGCAGTGTGTTTTGGGGAATTCTTCCATGCCAAGTTTCCTCCTTTTATTGCTAGTCAATATTTGAACATTAACCAGCTCGAACTGCTTACAATCAGGTCAGCGTATACGCACTGAACAATCAACGTTCAACGAACGCCTTCATGCAGCGTTGTCTACGTGAAATTTGGTTGTTGCTGTCTCTTAACAATATCCGTTTATCTGCGCGTTACATTAGCGGGAAGTCATAGTCTAACGTTTTAGCGGATGCGTTGAGTCGTTCTCACTTAGACTCCTCGTATTCAGACTATTTGCAGCATGCCGTAGCTACCTTGAACCTTACCCAAGTATTTCCTAGCGACTCTATGTTCGTTTTTAATGTATATTAAGTAGCTACTTCCATTTATTTTCATAGATCCTTATTAAGTTTATTGATTTTTCTTTCTTTCAATCTGTTTTTCAATTTTATCTCGCAGATCACATCGACGCTTTGCAGCAGTATTTAGGAACTATCCAGGTCCATGCTTTTTGCGACTCCACAAAGCGCTCTATATGCGAACATATTTATTGTTTTGCCAATATTTCGATTTCTTGCTTTTCCCACTTTCCAAATCCGTTTATTTGCTTTATTTAGTTTTTTTGTCACGTTCTTTAACGTCATACCGTTCGATCGTTAATTATTTGAGCATTATTTCACATATTAACCGCTCGTGTGGTGCCAGTTTTGCCTTTCTTGACGATTTAATATGACGTTTATCTTGCCAAACGAGCGGTGCGTCGGATCTTGGGTGATTGTGTCGCACGAAAAGAACCGATCACTGTTGAGATCCTTTTACAATTGTCCCGTCTTTTCGATTTAGATAATCATTTGCACGTCTGCATGCGTGCTTTATTTTTAGTAGCCTTCTTTTCTTTTTTAGGTATCTCTAATTTAGTAGTCTGAAATTGGCGATTTCCAGGCGTGTTTTTTGACACTATCTAGCATGACTTTCACACCGCAAGGGGTTTTGTTGCGCATCACGCGCACTAAGACACTCCAGTTTCGGGAGCGGGTTTTAGAAATTCCCTTGCCGTTTATTCCCGGTTCGCCCCTTTGTCCTGTCACCGCGCTTAAGCAGTATTTAGCTAGTGTACAATTGTCGCCCTCTTCACCATTATTCGTTTGTCAATCTCGGGGATCGTACAGGCCTATCTTGGCTCACCAGTATAATTCTCTTTCAGCCATTAGGTTTAATCCCGCACAGTATTCCTCACACAGTATTCCTCGCACAGTTTTCGTCGCGGAGGCGCTACATTTGCTTTTTGTAATCGAGCGCCTACAGTTTTTATTAAATCGCATGGCGATTAGAAGAGTGACGCATATTTAATCTATCTCACTCTTTCCAACGAAAATAACTTTAAAATTCTCCATTCTATCACAACCAGACCCTCTCCCACATCGTAACTTCTTCTTCTCAAACCCTTTTTTTATTCTTTTTCCCCTTTGGGTTTGGCGGTTTATTGAATAAACATACGTTTAACCCCATCTACTGAGTCTTTTTGTGGTAGTAATTGAGTGTTTTTATCATAGATATGTTAAAAGGGTTAATTACTACACTAGTTTCCGTTATGGATATCTTTGGAATGCATGTATTCAGATAAGACCTTTTTGAGCGTTCCACTGTCATGATCATTCATTCCTGTGTTATCCTTTGTGAAAGCAAGAGCAAACCCCCCCCCCCCCCAACCCTCACCCGGTTTAGGGTGTTGTTTCTTGTGCAGTATCAATTTGAATAAACATAGTTCAACATCCGTTTAACCCCATCTACTGAGTCTGTTTGTGGTAGTAATTGATAAGAAAAAGTGCGTGTGCTATAGCTTTGAAGTTGTTAACTATTTTCCTCTCGTATGTTATTGTGTTTGGCCATTTATAACCGCCAAAACGGGAGTCTGAATAACTGGTTATATATATTTAAAGTTAACTTGGTCAGGGGTGAAAGAGTTTTGTTTCCTAAGTACTAGAAAATCATACTTTTCATACTTTTCACGTTTTTTAAATTTGGCTTTCTTTACATGTAGTATTTTATCTATTAAACATATGATACATATATTAATTTGAGAATATCAGTATTATAAAAGTGACAGGCCAAACACGACTCCCGCTAGTTGCATAATGTATAAAGAAACCTCTAGAATAGCTTTCCCAAGAAGGTCTACGAGATATTTGTTCCCCTTTGATCACCAAAATAGAGATGTGACAAATGCTCGATGTATTGTATGACTCTTTTATCTTTGGGATATAAATCTCTTTAATGACAGGAGGTCAGTTTACATGCTGTGCACACTCACTGCCATTTATAGAATTATTGTTTCCAGTCTATGCCTTCGTTATGCTAGTTCTCTTGGCATATGTTGGAGCGTCTTTGGCTAACTTTTGTTGCAAGATAAGTAGTGATCGGCTGCAGTTTTTGTTAATTGTTATGAATATGCTTGGATCAGTCAATCTCTGAGGCTCGATTTCCGCCGCTTTCTCTCGTCCGGTCTCTGAGCCTCCAATCTCTCAGCCGGTGATTTAGTGTCTAAGTCTGCGGTGTGCAAGACTTGTGAGAAAGTGGATCTTTATCACGGATGTAAGTGTCCAAGATCAAAGTCTGAAGCTGCCGTATCTCTACTGGAATAATGACTTCTTGCAGTTTATGTTTTAGCTCCTTGTTTTATTCTGTTTTTGAGTAGTGTTTCTTGGAGCTTGAAGAACCTCCTGATCCGTTGTTTCATAATGGCGTTCGGGATTGCATCCCGACATGGCTTGTACAGATATGGTGATCTGTTTTGAAAATCTCACAAATGCTAGTGAATTCTTACGTTTTTCCACAGTTTATTTTTTAGTATTTATCAAATTATTATCCTCAAGCTGTAAACTGCGCATTGTAAATTGGCGTAGAAATAATGGCAAAGTCCCGGGTCGGCGTCATCTAATTACCATTTTGTAAATTCAAATCTCTAAAAATAAACTCACAAACGCAACTTTGAAATCAATAAATATTTTACCATAAAACTGTTCAAAAGTGTTGAATAAATTGGATATTATATTTCGTTATTACAAAACATTGACATTCGAAGAGTGTGAGGTCACCTTCGCATTTCTCCTGGTCTTCAGATGCCAGAGTTTTATCCAGTTGGTCTAAAAGCCAGTCTTGGCTAGATAAATAAACTTGTTCAGCCGAATGGAGGTTACGATAAAAATCGCGACATTCGCGAAGAATATTTTTATCGGAAGTCACGATTGAATTGTTGGCACGCAACTCTGAAATTGAGTCGCGTGTTTGTCGCTGATTTTCAAGCTGGTAGAAATACTCCCGGGAAATACTTGGTCGGTTTTTCCCCCAGCTTTATCCACTGTTTTTTACTGCGAATGATGGCGTTTTTAGGAGATCTTTGATCTCCGCCAAACGCGTGTGATCATCTGTTGTATTTAAATTACCACGAGACAGGACTTCTCACGCTTACGCTCACGGCATCGGTAATAGGGGGTGGCCGGCAGTTTCTGGAGAAGGGTCGCACGGAGGTTCATTTTTTTGTTTTGTAGTGCAAATTAGGACCTTTGTTATTTAAACCTCACTGGGATTACAAAATTTAAATAAGAAAGGAAAAACGAAATGAGTTCTGGTAGTTGTAGTCAAATGACGTTATCGTGCAAATGGCCTATTGTGGTTACAGGGGGAGTGTCGTTGCTGGTTGCTGTAGTGGGGGTCGGGAGGCCTCTGGTGTCCCCCTTCCGGGCACTGGAGCCTCGCGGTTCGCCTCGCGGCGTTTCGCCTTCGGGGAGTCTTTAACAACGCGCTCGGAAGACTGGCACCGGTAGCATAGTATTGGCTGGCCAGTGTACTTTAAAAAATAACTCGAGCCCTTGAGTGACTTATTTGCGTGGCACTGCCTTTTGTTAACGTGTGAATTCTACGACACGGATGCCGTTCTCGATGTGCGCGTAGCTTTGAAGCAAAGCCGGCGGACTGCTCGCGCTTTGAGGTCGCCGTATTGTTCCACGAGTTATAGCAGGTTTTCATCGGGGAATTCAACGGGAATGAAGCATGACACGTGTAGTGCTTTTTGCCGTAAAAGGCGTAAAGGATAACGCGGCTTTCGCAGTCAAAGCCCGATGCCGCCAACCGCGTGGCCGATTCTGTCCCAACGATTTCTTCCTTAAAGTTCGGTAACGACTGCGCTATACTGAGCGAGTCAAGATCCAGGTTTTCCTCCACTATCAAGCGGACAGTAAGTTCTAGTGTGGGCGAACGGCTGGTGTGCGGTACGCGCGGCCATCTCCACGTAACGCGAGGGCGAGAAAACTCGCGAGACCAAAACCCAAATTGAAAAGCACGCACTCACCAAAGTGAAGACAGATGGTTACAAGACGCTTTCTTGCTTGTGGTGAAAAAACGGCACCAAATCTTGTGAAAAAAAGCTCTCCTTAGTCGTCGAAGTTGAGGATTATTCTGGCTTTTGGTCTTGAAAAAGTGGAGCACTGATGAGAAAAGATCCCCAATGCTGTACAGAGAAGTTGTTAGCAGAGGGGCACGGGTTCCCCTCCTTTTGCAAAAAAAAAAATAATAATGATGATGATAAGGCCCAGCCTATAACATTTTCTAAACACGTCTATTGTATAACCAAATAATAGGACCCCATTTTAGTTACTAGCGTGAAAATGTAAATAACTTCTGTAAAAATGCAAGGACCACTAGAACAAACAGTAGCAATATATAGCTGGACCGTTACTTGTTTATTAGCCTATCGTGTGCCAGCAATTTATCTTAGCCCATTTTAAATATTGTAACCGTTTGTTTCCATCTTCAGTAAGCTTTCCTAGCCCCTGATGAAGGTTAGTTTTGTCTAACCGAAATATCGGGCATATCTTATTAAAAGAAATCGAACAAATTTGCTGTCTGATCAGCCTTTTATGTTAAAGTTTTTTTTTTTTTGAAAATGTAAAGCCCATTTCGTGAACATAAATTTCTATTGGCTAATATGCATCATGTGATGTTTTCATGTACGTATTTTAAGTAGACTTAATCTAAAAGTGCGCTACAACGGCATCTTTACCATATTCACTATCAATTCTTCTATTTTGTTTTTATTAACCACACGTTCTAACGCTTTAACGAGATGGCTTTAAGAGCCCTTTGATTTGTATAAAGAGCCTTTTACCAAATTTAACTGTATGGTCTGAGATGGGGTAGCAAAAATAGAAATTTTAAGTCTGAGATGGGGTGGAGGTTCTTAGGTCTCAGCGAAACACCCCCACCATCGACGCCCGGAGGGAGACTCCCATATGAAAGGGGCGGGGATGCCCGTCGGAAATTTTGAATTAAACCTAAAGGAGACCAATCTGGGTGTGGCTCAAGCTTTTGTTGACCCCTAAAAGAGACCATTTTAAAACACAGACAAATGTATTATATTAATGTTTCCTCGCGTGCAACCCTAAACGAGACTTTGACGGCAAAATATAATGGCGTTTTGCCCAGAACACCCTAAGCGAGACCAAAATCCGAAATTTACACCCCTAGGCGAGACGACGAGCATCCCCGCCCCTTTCATATGGGAGTCCCCCCCTCCCCCGGGTTTCGACGGTGATCGGGAGACTAAAATTGATGGTTTTTGAGAGGCGCGCTACGTAGAAACATCCGTTATGTTGCGTCAGTTTTTTCACATGGTTTGGCCATGTTCTCTCTGGCAGATAGTTTTGCAACAGTGGCATGATTTTCTCAACTGTTTTGTTCATTGTGTATGGCATAAGCTGTACACGTGGACAGGGTCATATCCGGAGTTTAAAACCAAGTGGACATTTTTGAAAGTGCTAACTCAGTCAGATTAGTTACTCGAACTTGTTGCTACACTGTGCTGACGATCCGCAATAACGGCGAAATACCTATCCGCAGTTGCATTTAAACTTTCGGTTTGGTCTCAATCATGCCATTGTTGCGTTACTTTTTCTACGCAGTTGTCAGCCCTTGCTTCGTTTCTTGCTTGTAGCAGGGCGAAAATAAAGAATTTGAAAAAAAAAAGAATTGTGTATTTCAAACATGTGTACCAAAGCCTTTTGACCAGCAAAAAATAAAGGAAAACTATTTTTGGTCGCGAAATCGAGCGGACCGCTTTTAGCGGGACTGCCACTTAACGCAAACAGACGTACCACTAATCGAAAACAGAGATATTTCAGCCGATCCACATCTGAATAAATTACAAGAAAAATATTAAACATCAAACAACATTTAACAGACCGGGCCCTATGGAATATATGAATGATCGACGTTTTAAAATATATTAAAGTGAAGTCGCTTAGCGAGTGACAACCGGACGTCTCGTGAAAAGTTGCTTAAAGTTTAGGCAGGAAAGCGAGTCGGCAATTTATTTTAGCCAATGAGAAGCCAGTTGTGGTCATTTATCCGACAAGGCTGTCAAATCGGAGATAAAGCACGCGTTCTATTTTCATGCCTTTCTCGTCGCATATTTGCGTCTTGTTGTACTAGATGTGGTCGATTAGCGAGTGACAACCGGAAATTTCGTGAAAAGAGTTGCTTTTCAACTCGCTTAAAGTTATTAAAGCGAGTCAGCTCAATTGAATTGAACTCTCGTTAAATTAAAGGCACGAAAGCAGGTAGCTTAAGCAATTAATTTTAGCCAATGAGAAGCCAGTTGTGGTCATTTATCAGACAAGGCTGTCAAATTGGAAATAAAAAGCGTTCTATTTTCATGCCTCTCTCGTCGCATATTTGTGTCTTGTTGTACCAAATGTGGTCCAACCAAATTGCAAAGAAACTGGAACGGTTGCATCTAAATACGAAGTATTCTCGCCAATATCTTAATGATATACCACGGTGAGTACAAAACAGAAGCAAAAGAAGAACGCTTTAGCGCCCCCGCCCCCACGTCACGCAATCTTTGCCGGGCCAAATCAAAAACCTCCATTTCGAGAGCTAAACATAGTTTAATACCTTCATTTATATAGGATTCCTCAGTGGAATAAAGCTTCTGTAAATGCCAAAGCTATTTCACTTAAAATGATAATATAACATATCACATGTTCAGTATACAACACTGATATGTCAATATCGATGAAATCAACATCACTCACAAAATTTTTCAGTGTGGCAATTCCTCATAACCCGGATAATCATATGCAAGAAACGCAAAAAATACTATTTTGTTTTAACAACAAACAAACAAACAAACAAACAAAGAACAAAAAATGTGTTAGTATCGTGAAACTTGCCACACGAATTCCCGCAGGTGTTGTCAACATAAAAACACACACGCACCGTTTGTAATTACAGCCGTGCACATTGTATGGTTTATGTTTGTCTGGTCAGCTGTTACCATCCTGACAACATACATGTATCATGGCGAGCTACATGTACCACGGCGAAAGCATGAAGGAAATCAGTGTTTCGATTCAAGTATTTATCCATACTCAAACAGACTGACGCTTCCAGGATTCCGCAATGCACTCTAATACGCATGGATCAAATTTTAATGAATGACGAGCGACTGGGTGTGGAAGAGGCCGCAAGTACAAATGAAAGCATACACCAAGATGGCAGTCACTGAATTCAGTTCAAGGCAGTAAGCTCTGAATTAACAATATAAGCATTATGTCTTGTTTTTGATGCTTTATTCTCAGATTAATAATTACTGATGAAGACGCTTTTGTAAACTTACTTCTCAAGCAAAATTAGCGATCATTGAACGAAACAGTATTTTGCAGGATTTTGTGTGCATCGAGGACAGTTAATGGAAACTTTGAAGGCTATCAACAATTTCAATACAGCTATATACTGATGCATACAAGTATAAGTTTGTATTCTGCTGTAGTTTGAAACTATTTTTGCGTTTCTCTGATGGGAAATAACATTTTATTTTATACATACTGAGATTTTCTGATAGAATTTCGCGCGTGAAAACCCCGTTCAGGAATTTTCGCAGCCAATCAGAATGGCGAAACGACTTTCTCACACGTGAGAAAAGCGTTTCGTCCAATCACAAAGCACCTGTCAAAACATATCAGTATTTTCAAAGACGCTTGCACTGTTGCTGGCGCCAGCCTTTTCATTCACAAAAATATTTGCTTGGTTAAAAAAAACTAAAACTTTTAATTCTTCATTCAAAACTCAAGAGATGACTGAAAGTTCCAGATTTATGTCCTTGGACAAACCAATTGAAGAATACATTCAAGAGCAGGAAAACAAAAACACTCGAGCGAAAACGCGAAGAGATGTTAATCTACTAAGCGTATTTTTAAAAGAGAAGAGCGAAACAAGAAAAATTGAAGAAAATCAACCAGAAGAACTCAACAAGTACGTATGCGAATTTATTTTAAGTGTTAAAAGAAAAGACGGCGAAGACTACGAGCCTTCAAGCCTTCGAGGATTGATTTCGAGTTTCAACCGGTATTTGAAAGAAAGTAAATACCCTGTGAGCATTATTGAAGACAAAGAGTTTGAACAAGCAAGAAAATGTCTGGAAGCTCGAAGCAAACAACTGAAAAAAGAAGGCAAAGGTAACAAACCAAATGCAGCCGAAGCTTTAAGCGACGAGGAGGTAAACATTCTTTATGAACGAAGTTTACTGGGAATTTCCACCGCCGAGGCTTTGCTGAACACACTTTGGCTTTTCAACTCAGTGCATTTTGGCCTGAGGGGAACACCGCGAAGAACACCGGAAAATGGCGTGGGGAGACGTAAAGCTTCTTCAAGAAGCTGACGGAATTGAATATTTGGAATATTCTGAACGTCAAACTAAAACAAGAACAGGAGCTGAACCTAGAAATGTCAGAGCAGTTAAACCCAAGGCTTTCGCTGCTCCAAACGGTCCGCCTGAAAGAAACCCAGTTGTTGTTTACAAACTTTACTCCGAGAAGAGACCAAGCTCAACGCAACACCCAGATTCGCCATTTTACCTGGGTATAAATCATACTAAAAGTCCTTCTTCTTCGAATAAATCCTGGTTCAAGTCAAACGCTATGGGTGTCAATAAACTGAACAGTTTGATGAAAACTATGGCCGAAAAAGCCGGCCTTGAAAGCCAACGGCTTACAAACCACAGCGCTCGCAAAAGGATGATCCAAAAATTAAATGATAACGATGTACCTCCAACCCATATTATGCAAATATCAGGGCACAGAAATGTTCAAAGCATCAATAATTACAGTCACGTTTCACAGCAACAACAGAAAAAATGTCGTTGATACTGAGTTCAAGTTCAACTGAAGCCGCGGCTCCACAGACGACAGTGGCGACTGAAACTCAAGCTGAAACGTCTTTCACGAAAAGTGCCATGTTGCCTGCTGCAGGACCATTTAGTGGTGCAGTTTTCCATGGAGGACATTTCAATATTACAATTAATACCATGAACAAGTCACCGACTGGAGTCTCAACAGTACGAAACAGCTACAAACGCATTAAACGGGTTTTTGATTCGTCGGATGATGATGACAGTCCTCCAGTGACATAGAGAAAAATTAACTTAATCTGTTATATGTTAAGCTTGTTTGCTGACAAAGAAGTGTTTATAAACGATTTTCGGTCGACTTTTAAATTGTTAAAACAATTTTTCATTATGATTGTATTCTCACTACTTGATTGTTTCAGAGACTGACGGTCGATTTCCGATCGATTCTGTACAATTTTTAATTATTATATTCTCACTACTTGATTGTTTGAGACTTTTTACGGTCGCTTTCCGATCGATTCTGTACATGTTTTTATTTTTAAATAAAACATACCTTCGCATAAAATCTCAGTATGTATAAAATAAACAAATTACAGCATGGGCAGTGCTTTGTACGGCATTTACGCACTCGTTGGTTTGTATCAGAAATCTCACTCGCTCGCAAAGCCTTGCTCGTTCGATTTCTGATACATCACCAACTCGTGCGTAAATGCCGTACGCGCGCACTACCCATATGTTCGGGTCTCATTTGCACTGTATTTGTAGGCCAAGGTTGAGGCTCCTAATTTGCATAATATAAAATACCGTTATTTCAAAGCGTCCTCGTGACCAACCAACTGGCCGCACAATTTTTTTTGCATGATATTTAAAATTAGGTCTTTATTGTTCTATGGCTGCAAGGAAATTGCTGTACGACGATCCACGTTTGGTTTAGAGGAAATTTTTTTGTGAACCCATTTTTCTGTTTTATTACAAGCTGTGAAAGTGGGTTGATAGAAGTTAATGTTTAACCACTTGGAACAACGATATGGAAACTTTTATAATTTTGTAATAATAACTGGACTTATACCTGTCAAACAACAGTAGAATTTAGCTCTGCATCAAATTTTAAGTGTTGTTAGAAGTTGCCAAAGTTAGGGAAATTTTGCATTTTTCATACTAAAAAAATACCAAATTTGGTCCCCCAGGGGACCCCCTGTAAATTCCTGAAGAAAACATTTTGAAAGCAAACAAAAATGTATTTTTATAGTTACTAGACAAAGAGTAATTCACATGCAAGAATTGAAGAAAATCTGTTTCATGACCAATTTTGGTTATGAGGATCTTAGGGAGACAGCCACTTAATTCAGAAAACCGGACAGTGAAGACCTCATCTGTGAAGTGCTTCGAACACACCGACAAGTACTTGGTTGGCTCCCAATGTGCTTGCTTCAGTTTAACAAAATCGACCCACTTTTTTCTTGTTTTTCGTTTCTCCGCCTCTTCTTTACCATAAAAAGATATTGGGTGGAGAGCAATGCCTTCTTTTTTGTTTGGAGGGTTGCTAAAGCCAAATAGTACACAACTCTCTGGCGTTTTTGTGTTCCTGACCGCAGCGAGACTGTCTTCGATGGTCGAGAGCGAACGATATCCTGGAATGACGTCAAATATTGTGCTAGACCCAGACCTTTTCGAATGATTCTGCGACTCGGTCATAATTTTTATTTTTGTGATTTTCGCAGACTTTGAAAATTCGTCAAAAATTGAGGTTTAAGCAAAAGTAAAATTTTTTGCGGCATTTTACTCAGTTTAATACAAAGATTTATTCTGGTGAAAAAACTTTCTGGGGTTATAGACACTTGAATAGATTTCCACTTTATTTCTCTTTTCGCAGGTGTCGAAAACTGACGCTTTGTCATTGCGTGATGTTCATTGACATTCGATTACCCATGTGCAGTCTCAAAATTACTACCTATTCCATTAAAAACCAATTAGTGATTATGATATTAAGGATATCTATAACAGATACCAGCGAAAATAACACGCCATTTGATTTATCTTCGTGTATTTTGCTGTTTATTGTTTACATTTTCATCATCATTTTATTTCAATAATTTAAATTTAACAAATTAGAGAAATATACAACCTGCATATAGCAAAGCTAATCAAGGCAGATTGTATAATTTACAATCAAATTTAGCAAACACAAATTATTAGTAAAATCAGGTAAATAATAATAAATAATTAATTAATTAAAAATAATAATAATAACAATAATAAATAAAATAAAATAAATAAGTAAAATAAATAAATAAAATAAATAAATAGGTATACACACACATTCACAGATAGCTAGTATTTACATGAGTAGTGCAAGAACCTATAATAACACATAGAAGATATGGAAGTAATAATAATAGCTGGAGTCTGATTAATGATAATTGGTAATTTTCAACATTAACGTAGAGACCTCAACATAATCATCCTCATTACCAAGTACCGTTTACCCAGGCAGCAAGTGCAGATTATTATAGAATTTCTCTTCGCACTTTGCTTTATCCGTTCGGTGTCCGTATTAGAGTGGTTAAAACGGCGAATTTTTAAAATGGGGAATCTTTAAAATTCAGCCACTGAAGTTCACAAAATACTGGTTATTCGTGGGAAATTTTTGTCCGTATTAGAGAGGTTAGAAGCGGGAATCTTGATTATTCTGATTATTCATGGAAATTTTTTGTTATAAAAGGTGACAGCCCTAAGACAAATCGTGCTCGTCGCTGAAAGCATTTTAGCGCAGCTTTAGAAGATTCAATAAGTCTACTCTAAGTAAGTGCCTGATAGACTTTTCTGTTGTTCTAAATGTTGCCGTTTATTTAATCTTAGGAATAAAACGGAAAGCCATTGAATGACTACTAAAACGGACATTAACATTAATTTTGTGCAAAAGTAAATCCACTGTATAATGCAATCGAATTAGCAACCTTTCCAGGATTTTTCCCTCTGGGAACGAGGTTGTCTAATTAGGCCTCTTCACATATGCCGAATCTAATGTAAATGAGCAAGAACAACATATTTTGCAAGGCACTATTCAGATTCTTGTTTTTTTTTATTAACCTCACGTTCTAACGCATTAACGAGATGGCTTTAAGAGCCAGAGGAAATCAGCTGGGTTTGCCATCTATGCATACTAAAACGAGTTCTTTTATCAAGTTCAGTTGAACTTACAAAAGTTCTTGTTGTGTTGAAACTGAATAGTGAAAAGACAAGTCTTGTTAGGAACTTTAATTAATAAAAAGAATGGTTTGAACATAAACTTTCATGGTATGTGATCATATCATAACTGTTTACACTCATATTACTAATTACGCGAATAGTGACCTCAAATATTCTACATATGGCCTCGGATGCGAAGAGGTTCGTGGCTTCTATGAACGCTATTTTGGGGCGCGAAGGGACGACTCCGGCGTGTATCTTTCTTACGATCTCTGTCTCGGGGCTTGGGACAGCAATTCTAATATGCACGAAATAAATTGAAAGCCAAATGAAATACATTTCATAATGACTGTAAAAATAATACCACGAACAATTAGCGTTAATAACGGGAGATAGCTGACAAATTTGCTGAGTTTTTTGTTTTCGAGTGGGTTTCGTACGCGGTGGGGTAGAGGGGGTAGGGGTTAGGGTTAGGGTTAGGGGGGTAGGGGGTGGGTTTAGACTGCGAGCAGACAGGTGAATCACTTAACGACATGCTCCTAAGAGCCAAACTTTGAAAGCTAATATAAATATACAGTAAAAGCAAAACGATATAGGGGAGTCAGCTGTGTAGATCTGTCATGAACGTTTCGATGTTAGGGAGACTGAAAAAGTGACTGCTAGGAGTGGTGTCGTGTTTAGCCCGTCCAGACCGAATCTTTCTTATCTGAGTGCGCCTATAGCAAAGGTGACCGACAAAATGACCATTTTTCCCGTCATTTTTTCACGTCCAAATAACTTTTGCATACTATTGCATAATCAAACCGTAATGGCAATGAGTCAGTATTCCAAAATAGAACAAAAGCCAAATCCATACTCTTGCATGCGGAAAGAAACTGGAGCGTTGACCCCACGCAAAGCCATATTAAGGACGTGTTGAGCTATTTTTAGCAGAAATTGCGCCACACTTGACGCAATGAGAAAGCTGGCACCTACTACCTTACAATATTTGGCAAGAATACTTCCTATTTAGAGGCAAACGTTCCAGTTTCTTTGCAATTTGGTTGGACCACATCTAGTACAACAAGACACAAACATGCGACGAGCGAGGCATGAAATAGAACCCGTGTTTTATTTCCGATTTGACAGCCTTGTCGGATAAATGACCACAAGTTGCTTCTCATTAGCTAAAATTAATTGCCGACTCGCTTAAGCTACCTGGTTTGGTGGCTTAAATTTAACGAGAGTTTAATTCAATTAAGCTGACTCGCTTAACTTTAAGCGACTTGGAAAACCAACTTTTTTCACGAGATTTCCAGTTGTCATTAGCTAAGCGACTTGAAAAATCCCTCGTGAAAACACAGCCAAAATCTACGACCGGAAAGAGTGACGCGATTAACATCGGAGAAAAACAAAAAGAGACGATAACTTTGTAATAGAAACGAAATTAAAAAAGCCCGTCAATGTTTTTAAAAGTAGGTATCGCAGAACATTCCTGCCAACTTTTAGAATTTTCAGTCAATTCAGTTGCAACCTGTAGGTAACGAACTTAAAATGTTCACCAGTATCCCGTATACGGACTTCTATTTCACGAGAGTGGTGAATCCGGCAATCTGTTTTTGGTCGTATGGGAAGATTGACTCAGTCAAAGCTGTAATTTTAGCTTGTATTCGCTACACTTTATAGCTGCGTGGAGCTCATTAAAACCACTCATATTACTAATCACGCGAAGTGTGTCTGTAGGCTGTTTTATATAATAAAATCTGACCTGTTTTAACTGATAACATCAAAGAATTACAATTAGAAAATACGCATATACATGGATGAAATGTAAGCCATTGACAGCCGCATTTATTATCTCATTATCACGACCGGAAAGAGTGACGCGATTAACGTCGGAAATATTTTATAACAGATTGCCGTCCAAAATGGTGCATGGTAGCCTTCCAATTACGAGCGTGTCTTTGAGGGATTTTCCTTTTTGCGTGTGTGTACTAAAACGTCTCGGTCGGCTTCTAGTGAGTGTTGATTTCCAAGATGGAATCTTTAACGAGATATCGCAGAACATTCCTGCCAATTTTCACAATTTTCAATCCAATCAGCTTAATAAAAACGTAATGACAGACCTGCACGGACTACCCATGTGGCTTTTTAGGTCCCGTCGCATGGTAGCCTTCCAATTATACGTTTGCTCTAAACAGCGTGTCTTTGAGGGATTTTCCCTTTTTGTGTGTGAGTTCTGAAACGTCTCGGTCGGCTTCTAGTGAGTGTTGATTTCCAAAATGGAATCTTTTGTGAATTTAAGCTCATAGCTCTAAAAGAGTTGAAAAACAACTCTGCTATAAACCTCAAAAAAGCGAACAAAGATACAACAACAGTCATGATCAATAAGACAGAAACAATAAAAGAGGCCCAACTGCAACTCGACAGGAAACAAAAAGCATAAGACGCAAAGAGGGCATTCAATGATGGGCATTCAATTGAAAGAGTTAATAGTTACAAATGCCTAAGCGTTCAGGTTGATGAAACACTCTCGTGGGAGGCTCACATCTTCGAAGTTGTCGGTAAAGTTGCTAAAGTACTTGCTGCCCTGAGGAGGCTTAGACATATATGTCCCCAGAGTACCCTTGTCACAATTTACAAGTCATTGGTTCTCCCGCATCTCGATTATTGCAGCGCGGTCTGGGGCAGTATCGGTAATGGCCTCAGCCAAAAACTAGAGAAACTACAAAACAGGGCTGCATGCATAATAACAGGGTCTAGTTGGGATGCCAGATCTGCCCCGATTCTCCATGCCCTTAAATGGGATAGCCTCGCTGACAGACGAATAACACAACTGAAATCTTTAATGTTTAAAACTGTAAATCTCCTTGTACCTGAATATCCGTCTGATAAATTCACCAGCGTTAATACCATTCACAGACATAATCTTCGAGGTGCGCAACATAACCTGTTTATTCCGCGACCGAACACTGAGGCCCTTAAGAAAAGTTTTCGTTATAGGGGCGCAGAAACATGGAACAGTCTGTCAGCGGAGGCTAAGCAGGCCACTACTTTAAATAGTTTTTATTCCGCTATTGTATATCAGTATTTTCTTAACTTAGTTTAGCATTTATTATAGGAGTTTTGTAATTTTTAAGTCTTAACTTTTTCTACTAGGTTAAATGTGCACGGCTTATTATAAGACCACTTTTTAGTGACAAGGACTCCGTGAATAAATAGTTATTGTTATTGTTAACGTCTCGGACACATCAAAACAAATTTGAAAGATTGATACGTAACATGAGATATCTAAACTTAATAACAACTTTATATGACAACTTCATGACATCACAATACCCTAGGGAAATTAACAATAGGTCCGGGGCTGCTCCCCAAAAATGTTTGGCGCTATGTGACGCTCTTCTTGAAATCCTAACCCGTTTAACCAACCATATCCTCAATGCCCTAATAAAGCTTCTATAAAGAAGAAAGAACTAATGCCCCGGACAAAAGTTCACAAGTTAGCAAAGTTAACAACGAACCTTTGTTAACAACTTTTGTCCCTTTTTTTGTACTGATACCTATATCTCGTTTGCGCGCATGCGCATTAACGAGATAAAGAATAGAGATAACCTAAAAGCCATGATTATGCAATAGTATACAAGAGAGGTGAGATTTTGCTGATAAAGTTAAGAAGAAATCTTTCGGTTTGATTATGCAAGAGTATGGAAGAGCAAGATAGCATAAATTTTGGGTCATTGTTCTATTATGGAATACTAAATCAAATAAACACAGGAAGTCCATACTTTTTAAACTCCAACATCTGTATTTTGCGAAACGACCTCTTTGTAGGCCGTAATGATATCTCACTTGTTTTTTTTTTTGCAACAACGAGCACAAATAATCACTAGCATCCGTGACATTTTCAAAACAGATCACCATATCTGTACAAGGCATGTGGCATGCAATAACACCATGATGAAACAACGGAGGTCCTTCTAGCTCCAAAAAAGGCACTACTCAAAAACAGAAGAAAACAAGGAGCTACAACACATCAACTGTAAGAAGCCTTGATTCCAATGGAGACACCGCAGCTTCGTTCCCCCGGGGTGGAGGGGGGTACTCCCATATATGAGCTATATAGGTATGTAACCGCTCTGAAGGGTATGGTTTTCAGGCAGTTTAGTCTGGGATAGGGTTTAATAATCAGAGATTTTTGGTTTAGAATAGGGTATCATTTTCCGTGAAACTGATCACTTACTTGAAGAATGTAGTCTAGACAAGGTTTCCTGGTAAATGCTATTTAAAAATTGTACAGCGAGCAGTACGGCATTTTTACTGACCCCTGGTAACTAATAACAAACTTTCTGGAAAATAGCGTAGGGTTTCAGAGTCCCAGCGGCACACCCCCACCCAAAAATTTGCAGAGTAACCACCCCCCCCCCCCCCGCTTCAGTCTTGGATCTTAGACGCTTACATTAATACATATTCTTACTTATCAAACTACCACAGGATATCGTCGGCATTTCAACTACTTCTTTAATACGCCGACGTACGGACCCTTCTGTTAAACACGTCAATCAAAAAATAAAAATGTGTCAAAAAAACCTCAAAAAATACTTTTCTGCGCCCTCAAAACACGCATATGCTGACTTGAAAAGCTCCCGAGCGCGAAGCCAAATGTCATGTAACTTGCTTCTGTAAAGTCATGTGACGTACAATGATTTGACTCAACACAAAATCGCAACAAGAGAGAACGACGATAAGAACAAAGAAGGGAGGTATTGTGCAACCGAAGCGCCAAGTAATGAAAGCTGTAAAAATGCTAGCTATACACCAAGCATTTCGATGCATCTCTTTCCAACACAGCCATTAGTGACGACGAAATAGCTAAAAGATCCTGAAATATGTCCGGCGGCACCCAGTCGATTTCGGCGCGCTGATCAACGGATATGCCGCGTTGTATTCGGCTCATTTTGAGCCCAGTTGTTTTGAAAACAGCTTCGCATTTTCAATGGGCTATAAAAGGAAACGAAACCTAATCACGGACTCTATTCCTACAAGAAACACCTGATTCTGCCCGAAGGTACACAATTTTTCAGTCAACGGAGAAAGCGACAAGTAAGCGATTTTCATTTGCCTTTTTAACAATAGTCTAGCTTATTGATCCTTAGCTTACACGTGAGGATTTCACGCGAGAATGTATGAAGTCATACTGTATTTCCATTGTATACATTTATGCTTATAACTAATACGGATAAGATATACGGAAAAATATGAGGATTCACTGCAATGGAGGGAGATCTATCGGCTGCCTTTCAAAGTTGCTATTGATTCGAAATCACGGGAGTTCCAATTTAGAGTGTTACATAGGTACTTGGCAACAAATATGTTTCTTCATAAAATTGGCTTGGTTCCCTGTCCGTTGTGTACATTTTGTAAAAAAGAAAATGAATCCTTTGAACATTTATTTATAAACTGTGATTTTACTAGAAGATTTTGGCAAGATTTTATCCTCTTTTGTAATAACATTAAAATTAAGCTGGATACGCTTTCAGATATTGACAAAATTTTTGGAATTTGGGAGACAAGCACGGATTATTTATTGCTCAACCATCTAATAATTTTGGCAAAACAGCATATTTACTCCTGTCGAAATAAAGACCGTGTTCTTTCCTTAAACATTCACTGTTCTAAAGTGGCTCTAACATATCATATTGAAACAGTCGTTGCTGACTCAAAAGGCAAGCGATCCGTTCACGACGCTAAGTGGAAGAAATATGTACTGAAGACTCAAGCTGGCAGCCAAATTACATAAGTATATTATGCTTTTATTTTAAACAAAAGAACGTTAATACCAAATACTTTTTTTGTTCCTTGTTCTTTTTTTTTTCGTCCCTTATTGCGTCGACGAAGGAGACGCTTCCTAATCTTGTCGGCTAGGCGGAACGAATCGAGAAAAGTGTCGGTACCAAATCTGCGCCATCTTGAAACGTCACAATAGTATCCAGCATGCTTAGCGCGTCGTCTAGGCGGAACGAATCGAGAAAAGTATCGGTACCAAATCTGCGCCATCTTGAAACGTCACAAACATCCAGCATTCCCAGCGCGTGGAAATCAGGCATCAGGTTACGAAAAATCTATTTGTCTTGATTTAGTTTCGGATATTTTCCCGATTTTTGAAATCGTACGGCTCAATATTACAATAGGGAGCTTAAGATCCAGGACGCGAAGGTTTTTAGAACGCGGTGACCGAGCTAAAGCCTGGAACGAGAACGCCGTTCTAAGCTCGGGAAAAATAAACTTTTAAGTTTTGCGATGCGACGTGGTTGTTCAAGATTTTTGCCGTTTTGACAAAAGAAAACGCAAAATATAAAATGAGCTCGTTCAAAGAAGTCCAAGAAATGTTGTTATTGTGCTTGGAAAAAGAAATCATTGATGATGAAGAATTTGCCGTGTTGTACGAGGCATACACACCGCAGAATCCTCCATTTGCTCACTCGTCGTATGTAAATGAAGACCCGTCTAAATGTAAAGCAAATTTTCGCGTGGAAAAGGGAGATATCTCTTTACTTGTTGAAACCTTAAGAGTTCCTCCTAAAGCATTCTCTAATTCGGAGGGCTCGTCTGGCGTTATTCCCGCAGCTTTTTCTTCATCCCTCAGTTTTTTCTTGTACCTAATAACAAGAATTCCCACGTGGGCGCGAACCGACCGCTTATCAACGCTACATTTATTCAAAGTCGGCAATTTTTTTCCCACAGGCTGCTTCTCTGTGTGGACTTGGCAACTTCCCTACACAGGATTATGCCGTGGTCGTTTGTCCAAGACATCACCGAACTAAAAGAAAAAAATAAAACAACAACTTCTTTAAAACAGAGTTAAATTTGAGCTCAGACTGAGTTGAAAATAATTTTGTGCTTAATTCCACGAAACATCACTTTTTGCATGTTCTTAGCAAATTAACGCTTAATTTTGCTAAATACAAGGGTAAAAAACAGGGGGAAAAAAGAGGAAGCTTGGAGGCACAACTTCGAAGATTTTGTCGAAGCCATTCTTCGCTAACCTAAGTCAACCTGTAAATAAAGTTTAAAAAAGTCAGAGCTTTCCCATTTTTGCGGCGAAAATTTCGCTAGAAAGTTTCAATAGGAATCAAGGTTTCGATTTATGTTTAGATTTGGCACTTAATACACCGTTTTCTTCAAAACAAGAACATTTAATACTCACGTTTTCTACACAACGCCAAATCCTTCTGACTCGAGTTCTCTACGCGACGGCGACGCTGCGAGCCAGCACTCCGAGGCAAGCGGACTGCTGCTTTTCTGTGAAAAATTACTTCCGGCCGCGTCTCAAAACCGTCGCGTCCTGGATCTTAAGCTCCCTAATGCCTACTAAAAGTACGCAGTGGAAAAATTGGACGAAGGTTCTTCTCCGGACCAAGTAAGTTGTTGGGTCTCTTTGGAATCAAGCAAGAAGTTATCGGATTTTCCTCGCTACTGCTCTGGTATGTTTTGAATCAAGTTCTATCTTGATTTTGCTGTGGTTCTCTGCCTGATTTGGGAAGGTTTAACCTAAATACCGACGTCGTTCTTCGCGATGTTCTACGGTACGGTGCAATTCGCGAACACAGATTAACTTTACAGTGCTCGAAATTGCGCCTCTATCGGGCGCATTTGCGACTAAAGATTTCGCAGTTTTGTGACTAAAATTTGTCCAGCTAATAAAGGAATTATATTCGTACTGTTGAATTCAACAGTCTTGTGTCTTACTTGCAACTGGTTGTTGTAATTTTATCCGAAAAATCCTGCGAAATTCACGTTGAATGTTGCGTGAGTTAATTGTCGATTTCATGCTTTGAGTCATGCTCCATTTACACGATGTCCAAGAAGTTTATCACGGGAGCACTTTTTCAGGCTTTCTCAGAAATTTCTCAATTCCGGTTCCGGTATTAGTACATGTACTGAGGATTATGATTGCAGAATCGGAGAAATAACCGAAATGAAATCAAGACAAATATACTATTTATATGTCGGAAAAATCTGAGACCTTTCGGAGTACACAGCACGGCAGGATTTTGCCCGATCCCACGGCGATAGCGTGAATTTGTTTGATGTCGGCCCGACGTTTTTGCCTGCGTGACAAATCTCGCGACATAGCCCTTTTAAACAGTGGCTGAATTAATTCATGAAACTGAGGTACCAGGTCAGGACGAGGTGCCACGGGATAAGGAGACGCACTATAATCTATGATTACTACTAGTTTTATAGAGTTATTATTTTTTTTCTTGTGTCTTTCTTGTATTGTATTTTAAATTGTATTTAAAAGTGTATTGTATTGTATTGTATTGCGAATAATTGTACTGTTAAAAAAATTGTATTGTATTGTATGTACTATCGAGATAAATATCATTAAAATACAAAAAAAATACTTTTAAACTGAATATGACACGATTTATTTTTTGCTATTTTTGGTTCTTCGATACATAGTTTTGTATGAATTTCGATGTACAGTCAGCTAAGTTCACAGCGTTGTCACATTATAAGCTTACATCCGCAAGCATCACTGGAGCAAAGGGCATGCAAAGTAGATTTTCACTTTACTCCATTTCTGGCATTACTAGTAAAGTCTTTGGAAAAAACATTCCTCTTTTTAGTGAACTTATTCACATTTTTTTTAATTAGCTACAAATAAAAGTACCCGAGTTTTAGAATCAGCGGTTCTCAATTGTGGTGTCGTCAGTAAAACTAAATAAATTAAAAAAAAGAACTTATCCACATGCACATGTCCTTCTTCTGTCTCGTACATGCACATATACACTGTACATATAAATTGGGTATTTAAAAACTTTGTCAGTAAGTGAATTTTAATCCCAAATCAAAATCGTTGCAATATATTTTAGTTCTGTTTAAATATCAATGGGCCCCATAGTCTTATCTTTGAGTGAAATGTAGTTTACTTGCTTTCAAAGTCACATCACACCATAGGTTCAATTTTATTTTTCATTATACTGAAAATTATATGGAAGACAATTTCTTACTTGCATCTCTCCCCATCTATCCTGATAACCACAAGAGCATGTTATCCTGCACTAACAACAAAGGCTACAAAAATACACTAAAAATGAAAGTCATTTTCGATATATTTCACATAAATTTAGGAAAGAGCTTATTGTATATACACGTAATTGCAACAACGTTCTCATATCAAAAAATAAAAAGGAAAAAGGAAAAAAACAAATAGGAATTAATTAACCATGTGATGTGATTTGAAGTTCGCTTGATGAATCAGCCTCGAATAGCATCAAAACGACACTAAGAAACTAATGTAAATGATTCCAATCAATACCATGCGTGCGTGTTGTGAATGTTAAAAGGTTTGTGAATGTTGAAAGGTTTTTTGCTTTTTGCTTTTACCTTTTCGCTTTTTAATATGACGTTATTGCAATTAGGTATTTTATGGTTAACTTTTTTATTCTACAGAAGCAGAACAGTCTTCCCTTCAACCCATATGTACCACTAACAATACCCAGACCAGAAGTAAAACCTCTTCAAGAATACCTCCCACTTGCTCAGAATGCTAAAAACCAATGCCTCATAAAGGTCGATGCAAGACTGAAGTAACATGGCTGCCTAAGTTTTGATGACTACGTGGCCAAATGCAAAGATTATAAATTATCAGTTTTCTTTCACATTCCAATAAAACTTATATTCATATTAATTCTGAATGCTGTTGTATTTGACGTCACTTTGAAAGAGATGCTAAACGTAACTCCATAGGCGTAGGGGCATTTTTTGCCAGGGGGGCGGTGAGCCATTTGCCCAAAAAATTCTCGCAAGTCGCCCAAATTTTTACGAAACAGTCGAAAAGAAACGAGGGTCATACGATGCATTAACATAGGCCTACATATGAAGTGAAAGTATTCTTACATATGAATCTTTCATATGAGCTCATAAAACACGTTAAAAGTGTCAATGTTGACTACAGAGTTGGCATATGCCCTTTGATGTTAATAAGTGCGATGTTACTGACACGTTGTTGCCCCATGGTGCTGCGGAGGTAAGTTTTCAATCTGCGCAACGTACTGAATGATCGCTCTGCATGCAGAACATAGTTGAACATATTTTATACTGATGTGATGTGGCATTACCACTTTATCAGTTAATAAAATAGAAGTAGAAGTAGAAACGATGTAGCAGGTATCACTGCAGGGACATGTACCACATTAGAAAACTCTGGAAACATATCAAATAGATCATTCTCGTGCATTGTCTCCAGCATTTCTGAAACAGTGATGTAGCTTTTGAAATTAGCTGGCCCCTACATCTCGGAATTTATCTGCGAAATTCTAAACCATATATTCGAAACTAGCATTTTTCCTGATGATTGGAAAAAGGCTAAAGTACTTTCTATCTATAAGTCGGACAAAAGAAATTTGCCCGAGAATTATAGACCTATTTCTATTCTTCCTGCAATTTCTAAAGTTGCAGAGAGATTAATTCACACACAACTCACAACTTTTTTAAAGCAATATAAACTTTTAACAGACTCTCAATCTGGCTTCCGCTCTGCGTATTCAACATGCACAGCTTTACTTTTCGCTACAGATGTTTGGCTAAAAATATGGACAATGGCTCTTTAAATGGAAATGTATTTGTTGACTTAAAAAAAGCCTTTGATACCGTAGACCACGATATTTTATTGTGAAAATTAAGTTGTTACGGTGTCAAGGGTGGAGCTTTGCGTTTATTTACATCATACCTAAATAACAGGAGCCAGAAGACTTATGTGAACGGCGTTTTATCTAACGAAGAACAAGTTACCTGTGGTATACCCCAATGGTCAATACTAGGTCCCTTGTTGTTCATAATCTATATTAATGATTTTCCAAGATGTTTGAATCACTCGATACCTGGGATGTTTGCTGATGATACATATATAACAGCGGCAAGCAGAGACATCCAGGATGTCGAGGAAATTTTAAATGAAGACTTAGCTGCTGTAAATAACTGGTTGAGAACAAATAAACTAAGCTGTAATTCTAAAAAAGCCAGTTATATGACAATAGGATCCAGACAAAACCTTGCAGAAGCAAGTAGTATGGACTTACTCATGGACAACGAAGCAATAGAGCAAAAAGAATGCACTAAACTTCTAGGGGTATACATTGATGAATCCATGCATTGGGATGATCATATCAAACATGTAACTTCAAAAGCATCTAATGGCTTGCGTATGTTATATAAAACAAGAAACTTGACTAATGATATAGCCATCTTAAAATCTGTCTATAACTCACTGATACAGCCGTACTTTGACTACTGCGGTATTATTTGGGGAAATTGTTCTAAAACACGCACAGATCGATTGCAAAAACTTCAGAACAGAGCAGCTCGAATAATAACTAGAGCAGATTACTCGGCCAGGTCTCATGACCTCCTTGAGGAACTAAACTGGTCAAATCTAAATGAAAGACAACTGTTACAATTGCAGATTATGATGTTCAAAGTCTTTCATAAGATAGCACCAGACTATTTACAAAATTTATTTAATCTGACCTCGGAGGTACATAACTACAATCTAAGAGGCAGTAAATTTGACCTGCAACTACCTAAGCCTAAAACTAATTTCATGAAACGATCTTTTTCCTATCGTGGTGCCATTGCCTGGAATGAGCTTCCCAATGAAATACGAGAACTCAGTAGTCTAACCGCTTACAAAAGAGCTCTCGAACAAAAAGAGAATCTGGTTCTATGACATCTATGATTGTAATTTTTATGTGTTTATAGAGGATATTATGATGTAAGATAGTGTTTTTTATTATTATTAATCTTATTAGTATTATTTAAACCAGTATAGTGTAACAGTTTTGCCACTATATATATATTATATATTTTTGTTATCATTTAGATTAGATTATATTTAAGTGCACGGCATGTCTGAAAACCAGTTTTACTGAGCCGTTTTACCGTGTTTAAATAAAGTTAATTGATTGATTGATTGATTTCCGCTAAACCTGAGCTCAAGCTTGGACAGCACCTTGTCGAAGGACGCCGACTACAGGTTAAAATACAAAATATCTATCTCATCGAAAAAAAAAAACATGGAAACTTCTTTAAAAACTGGCTTTGCCCAAATTTCTCTTGTTGCCCAAAAAATCTGAGTTGCCCAAAATTTTTGCGGGGGGCTACAGGAAGTCGCCTCGTCTTATCCCACCCCATATAAATTATTATATACTTGACGCAAGTGTCAGAAACAAAACACGCGCGAAGACATACAGGTCAAACCCATTCTGAAGTGATGCTACTTTGCCCGCCAAAAAACGTCAACTTGAATATACCATTTAGCAGCTTTACAATACTACACCTTCACATATTACCTGTGGAATAAAAAGTATAATCTTTAAGACCGTTGGTTATGTAAGGACAAGTGACGCAATCTTGTCCACAACGGTAAGAGCCCGGTGATAAATTAGTATTGTTACTCTCCTCCAATCGCTACCGGGACGTCTTAAAACACCCACCTTTCGTTGCTTACAGACGTAGTGCTAACCTCCGCGCCCTTTTAGTTAGAGCTCAATTATCACACACCACTTCTAACAATACTAATTTACCACCGGGCTCTTTCCGTTGTGGACAAGATTGCGTCACTTGTCCTTACATAACCAACGGTCTTAAAGATTTATTCCACAGGCGAAACCTGTTCCATCACTTCACATATAGCCTGTAACACTAAAAACTTAATCTACACGATACAATGTAACCGCTGCCATTTACAGTACATTGGTGAAACTAAGCGACGTCTTAAAGACAGATTTAACGAACATCGACGTTCAGTTGACAAACCTAACATTAAATCCAAACCTACTACTGTCTCTGAACACTTTCTTTCTCATTCTAACCATTCCAACACTGACATGCAACTAATTCCACTAGAAATAATGCACAATTCACGTGATTCTATTCGAAAAGCCAGAGAGTCGTATTCAATAGATAGAGCTAAAACACTAGAACCGCGTAGGTTGAACAGACGTGATGAACTGTAGTTGACGTATACTAGCCTTATCTTTAGTTTTGATTATCTTGTATGTCATTTCCGCCCCTCCTTTTTTTTAAATATTTATTGCGACACTCTCCTTTGTATGTTGTATTTTCATTTTGTAATTTAGTAACATTTTAAACCTGAAGAAGGCTGGTCTGGCCAGTCGAAACATTGTTTCAAACATATTTACTCGTTGTATCAGCTTTGCAGTAGTCCTTGGACTTCTCGTTTAATTGATTCATGATCAGTTTAATTTTTTTTTTGAGCTGATTAGGTCTCCTCCTGTGTAGGCTCGATTACCAGCCGTTTTGTGCGCCCGCGTTCCTTCGCGCACACCACGGCTGGATCACTGGTCTGCCCTATTGTATTTTCGACCAATCAGAAACTTGCCTGCCCGAATCGGGCAGGCAGGTCTCTGATTGGTCAATTCAGTCATATCAACAACAAAGATGGCGGAAATTTCTGTGGAGAGATTAATTGATTTATTTCTGCTGCTTGCGAAATGTTCAAGATCGGCAAATTTGGGAAACACATCAAGAAGCAATAGTTAACTTGTTGAATGGAAAAGGTGTGTTATTAACACAGCCAGCGCGATCAGGAAAGTCCTTATTTTCTGGTGTGTGATCCGACTGTTTATCCTAAGATGTGTTTTGTAAACCAACATCTTTCTCAATTTGTGCTTTGGCTATCTCTCTTCTCACTTCCTTGATGCAAAATCAGGTCGCCTTCTCTACATCAGTGGGAAATGGAGCAGCATTTATCGCCGGTGAAGAACATGTAAATACATAAAAAGTATAGATTGAACTGATTCCTTCAAGCCGTGTCCGCATATCATATAAGCTTATAACCTGAGTCCGTGTACATGTCGTGGATTGATGAGTGGCAAATTTTATGATAATTTAATTCAGATTGCGATTTATAGGCTTGATGACTTGTTATTGATGAAGCTCATTGGATTTAACATGGTAACATTGAAAATTATTTGGCTATGATCTTCTTGTTGCAGATGTGAACATTATGTAGGTTTCATCAAAGGGAAGTCAGGTAGATAGTAGTAGATTTTTGGAATTAATATTAAATACAAGAGCTGCTCATTATTACTAAACAGACCAGTGCTCACCTCAAGTTTTTTGGTTGGTTCATATTTTTTGGAGGTGTTTAACCAATAAAGGAGAGCAAACTGTCTGCAAATATTTTCCGCCAATAAAATGTAAATAAAACAGTCTCATTTTAAAAGTGTTCTTGTAACATTCACAACAACGGCTACAAAATTTACCAATGACAAAATTTTGAAGACCCAGAGGTGAAGAAACATGATGTCTCATTAATATTATTAGAATCGCAGATTAAAAGAACAAAAAAATGCACTATACTGCATATCCAGTCTAGACTTTAATTGGGGTGCCACCCAGACATAAGGTTCATTTCTCTATAATGAATATGATGACTGGTAGTAATGGTACAGTCAGTAATGGGTTAATCATTCACTGTTGGACTATACAAGTTGTCTCTTGAGTCATGGCTGGTCTGTGTAGCAGTTGCAAGAGATAACTAAATGGAGTGCCAGTTTCAGTAGACGAGATGTGCAACTTGGGTGTGCAGGTACTCCAATACATGCATACATGCATAACTTTATTTCAACTCTAATTCGAGTTGAAATAAAGTTGTATAGATATGTATAGGAGTACCTGCACTCCCACATGCATCTTTGAATTCTTGCACCTCATATTTAACTCTTCAACTTGCTATGCAGGATAGCAAAGGATGTGAGAGAATACCTGGTTTGTGAAATAAACACAAAATAGAACAGAGCTTTCTTAAAATCTCTGTTTCTCACCAGAGATTTTTCAAAACCAGATGACTATTAAAATGATGTAGTTTTAAGTGAAACAGTAGTACATGGCATGGGATCAATTATATATGCCCACAAAAAACACAATGTTTGGGACGTCTATGTTATCTCATTTTTGAATTTGTAAAGGAGAAAATCCGGTAGTTCTATGACAGTTACAACATGTGCCACTTGGTTTCCATAACTCGAACCATTTAAAGGAAGGATGATTGTTCTCTCACATGATCATACATGTAAGTCATCATTTCCTGCAACAATAATTTCCACAATAGAGGGGATATCAACTCCTGCATTTATTTCATTTATTTATTTTACACTCCTTGGTTATCCTGGAAGTTAAAGATAAAAAATTACATGATAAGTAGCAATCGTACCGAGTCTTGCAGGTTCTGGAAACAAGAAAGCAAACAAAACAACACATGTTGATGACATTTTCGAACTGTTTGACATGGTTTGAACAACAATTCAGACAATTGGTCGCTTGATTCATTTCGACCACACACCGGTTTTTATTTAAATGTTCAATTGCCCTTGTAAAATCTGCTACATGCGGGAAAGAAATGTTTAAATGAAAGTATTTGTTTACTATGTTGCTACAACTGACTCAACACACCTTCCGGATCGATGTTTTGTTACTGGTAGGTTAAAATCTTCTGAACTTTCGAACGTATTTGATGTTAATTCTTCCTGGTATTTCAAAGGAACTTTCCACAAAGAAAGAACTTGTTTTCTTGCCAAATTCACGAAATGACAGCTTTTTATGAACGGTAAACAATATATCTTCACTGATCTCTTTATTTTAGCGCGTGACAGACTGGCGACTAAAATCTAATTTGCATAAAAAGTGGATGTGACGTCACGGACAAGCGCTGCGGACCAGTGATCCAGCCGTTGTTGGGAGGAGGATCTGGAAACCGGACTCCCTCAAACGGCTGAAAATCGAGCCTACCTCCTGTGAGATCCAACGAAAAACCAGCAGGATCTTCGTCCACGGTTTTTGCAGTTCAACAAGTTTACAAATCAAATTCTAGATTTGTCTTTTCGGGGTCTAGAGAAGCAGAAACATATAAATTCGCCATAAAAGATCACGACTGTCTGAGTAGCTTCACTACACTGACTGGCAATTCAAAATGGCGGTACGCTAAAATGATGAAAAAGACTGCTGACCAAACCTATCGAATAAAAAACCGCAGACTACCAATAATGTTAATTTCGATTATTATATCAGAATTCAAAGCAGGTATCAAAGCAGGTATCATTGAGAAACAGTGACAGTAATTTTTGAAAGAATGTACATATTATTATGCCGGATATAAACATTTTTCTGTTCGAGCCTCGCTTCCATGTCAAAAAGGTTAGGTGACTATATGTATTACTTTAATGTTTATCAACATGTCAGATACCATCCCATAACCAATCTGAGCAAGTTTGGTGAAAATTGGTTCAAATAAAAGATAATTATAGGCCATCTAATGTTAGAGCCTCGCTTCCATGTCAACATGGTCACGTGACCTTGTAACTATCATTATGACTATTGTCATGTTAGATATTATCATCTCATATAAATCTGAGCAAGTTTGGTGACATTTGGTTGGAATTATCGATAGTTATGAGCAATTAAAGACAGCCTCGTTTCCATGCTAAGTCATACGGGGCCTGCAGCTGCCGGTGCAAGTCGCAAAATTGCCGACAACATTTTCTGTGTACCTAAGGGTCCCCTTGACACTTTTCTAGATAGGTGACTTGTTATCTTCTAGAAAATCCCACGGGACTTTAAATCGCGACATATGCTCCCTGACTAGATGGCTTTAAGAGCCCTTCCCTTTGATTATTATGTGTTTGTTCATTCATCACATTGGTTGAAAAGCGATTTTATGTACACAAAACAAAAACAAAACATGTCTGTGTATTTGTTGCAATTTTTACAAAGCAAAGAACAAAGGTAATTTACAGTCATAATGTTATCTAGGCATACCTGTGTTTTTCTGTGTTGCATGAGAACCGCAAAACTGGTGAAATGTTCGGTTTGACAAACTGTATGTGTGGAGCGCGAGTTGGGTTTCAATTCTTGAACACCATTCATTGACCAGACCCTGCGGAAGAAAAGAAAGAAATGTCACATATATGTTTCTAGTTTCTAAACATCTGTGACTTGCTGGATTTAGAAATTTATGGTTAATTTTGTCCCGGGGGGGTACTCCCTATAATGGGCTATACGGGGATGCTCCGTCCGAAAGGGGTACCTTTTTGAGGCTAGAGGTATATGAAAGGGTCGGAATTTCAAGAGTTGAAGTATATGAAAGGGTAGGGATTTCACGAAGAATAGTAAAGGGAAGCGAAACCACGCCGTTGAAGCATAAAAAGGGTAGGCAAAACTGCCATTTAAGTATTATAAAAATGGCCTTTCAAAATGTATCAAACAGACGCACGTTTAGGCTCTGAAAGGGGTACCACTTACATTGAAAGGTATATGAAAGGGGTACCATTTTCAATGAAAGGTATATGAAATGGGTACCTTTTCTGTCAAAAAAGGGTAAGGGTTTGGACCTCGGGGCGGAGCATCCCCGTACAAAACTTTGTTTAGTACCCCCCCCCGGAAATTTTGTACGGACGGCTTTTGCGTATTCCATCTCGACAAATGTTCCTTCTCGTCCTCGCGATTATAATCTGTTCGTTAACGCTCGCCAAATATAAAACGTTCGAAGATGATGCTTGACTCAGCTTTTTTTGCCGCAGAATGTATGTTTTAAAATAAATATTTTGCAGGGAAGACATGCTTTGATTGCTTTCGTACTTCACCAAGTTTATGAAATGTGATCAAAGTTTTATGTGTCACTGGTTCTCAAGCTACAGCGAGTACTATAGCAACGCCATCTTATTGCCCTTCCTTTAAAAAAAGTGTCGTTTTTCTTAAAATCTAGTCAGGCACTTCATAATGAATCTTTTTGTAGTACTTATGTATCACTACATGTAGCTGCAGACGAAGTTTGAAGAAATTTATAGGACGGTTTTCGAGTAAATCAAAAACTTTTTTAGGGCATTACACGCAAAACAGTAATAAAGCAAATAATGTGCATAAAGCAAAATATTTCCAAAATGCCCTTACATATTATTTGAAAACGGCCAGCCGTGAGAATAATGATGTCTTTACTTTGCAATTAAAAGACTGAGTCTAGCCTCCATTAGTTTTTGATAAATATCCTTTCAAGTATAATTGGAAGTAGTACGCGGAAAGTAAAATTTAATACAAGAAAAGAAAGGAAGAAACGCCAATGTATTACCTGTCTGTGACATTCCAATAGGCGCATTGTCTTTTATTGTTCTCTGCTGCCTACAAAAATGGATAAAGAAATATGTTATTTCTCCTTCTTTGAATAAACGTAATTTATTTGAAAATAAAGGTGGTTATACTTTGATGGATCCATAGTATCATTATTTTTAGTTGATGCTACGATAATGGTAGCAAACAAATACCAAGTCATTGTTAAACAAGTTATGGTCAACGTCATGACGTAACGTATTACATAGTAACTGTATGACCTATTTTTAATTTTAGCTTTAAAGTTTTTATGACATATATTTTCTATTTGCTTGATCGAATCTACATAAGAAAATCTAAAAACGTGAAATTTCACTTCTGGTGGGATATAATACCGCGCAAGATGGAAGGCTGGGGATAGACAATACAGGATTACCAGTCTCGCGGTTTCTCGGTTCCTGATCAGTATGTTTTGGTGTGTCTTGAGGAAGAATCATGGTTCTAAAGTATGTTGTTGAACACGTACAACATGCACACCAAAACAAATTCAGAGACTGACAAACCGCGAAACTGGCGATCCTGTATTACCATCACAGCCTGACTATCACCAGTCTCCCTTCTTGCGCGGAAGTCAAATTGCATGTTTTTAAATGGCTAAAACGCGAGGAAGAAAAGTAGATATCGAACTATTTTTTCGACTTTTGGTATTAGAATACCATGTAGTTTCGATGAAAGAAATAAAATTAACAATAAGCTTCAACCTTTTGATATTATATGAAATAATATATTATATGAAATAATCAGATAGTAGACTGCGAACGGGAAAAATGAAATGAAATTAATTATTCTGGGACAAGGACAAGCAGTTACATAAAAACCTGAATAAATCCAGGCTTAAACGGGTAGTCCATCCCGTATGAGCCTGAATTTCATCAAATTTCCTTTCGGCTTTAGTTGTTAGCATTACGTAATCTCTCAAGAGCGACAAGCGACAGGTTGGCAACCGGCACCCTGAGCTCGTGGCTCAAAAAGTCATCCTTTAGGAGCCGTGGTAGTAGTAGCAGTAGCAGTAGCTGTAGCTGTAGAAGTAGCAGTAGCAGTAGCAGCAGCAGTACATGTAGCAGTAACAGTAGCAGTAGAAGTAGCAGTAGCAGTAGCAGTAGCAGTAGCAGTAGCAGTAGCAGTAGCAGTAGCAGTAGCAGCAGCAGCAGTAGCAGTAGTAGTAGCAGTAGTAGTAGTAGTAGTAGTAGTTTTTGTTGTAGTAGTATGATTGCGAGTGTCATTAAATTCACTTATTCTGATTATTGTTACTTACCGACGTTTTAAAGGTTAAGAAGGCAGGTGGTGAAAGTTTTTTAATAGGTTCGTCATCAAACATAAGAAAACAAGACATCACAAAAGAAGAAACGCTCCAGTCTTCTTCATTCGGGCTAAAAAGAAATAAAGTTTATACGACGGTAAAGATTACAATACAGCGCGGACAAGAAAAAACCGACAGATGTAAAAGCTTAAAAATTGCATTACCCTGTTGCAATGTTTGGAAATCCACTTTCAACGTCTTTGTACAGCAGGAAAACAAACGTGTAGTTTCCTGGAAAACATTAACAAAGGATCATGGGATTTACAAAAATACATGATGTACAAAAACACAGCCAAATATTTTCACATCCGGCCCGACCTTACTCAGTCAATAAGTATTTTATAATATGACAAGAAAAGACAAGAAGAGTCGTGCAGTGCGAAGTCACTTGAACTCGAGCGGGGCCGGACAGCTTTTTCCGGACCGAATCACGCCAACCCGTCCGGCCCCGCTTACGTCACCTTGCGATTCCATTTCCTGTGGGATTGCGCCAGCGGGACCGCACGGTCATATTATAATATTAGTTATTTTGATTAATTATATACAAAGTTTTGGGAGTTTATCATAATGACTATGGAAGTGTTGTGAATAACTTCAGAATTACTTTGATTTGTGGCTAGCCTGACATTTACTTCACGATTTAGTGCGGTCGGGAATCCTTATGCGATATAAGGCGAGATTGCTGTCATCATTCTGGTCGCGAACGGGACTTTGAGAGCGATGCTCAACGAGTTTGCAAAGCAAGAGAGGTCTCTGAAGAGTCTCTTGGCAGAGACGAAATGTATACGTCAGGCTAGCCACAAATCAAAGTTATTCTGAAGTTTCAGATGAAGTTATTCACAACACTTGTCATTATGATTTACTTCACGATTTAGTGCGGTCGGGAATCCTTATGCGATATAAGGCGGGATTGCTGTCATCATTTTGGGAGTTTACTGCCGCTTTAATAAGAGATAAGAAAATACTTACCAAAGAAAAAGACGACGAACGAAAGAATTGAAGAAATGAAGAGAAACAAAGGCCATGAAGAAAAAATATGAAAGAAATGAATGAATGAATGAATGAATGAATGAGTGAGTGAATGAATGAGTGAGTGAGTGAGTGAGTGAATGAATGAATGAATGAATGAATGAATGAATGAATGAATGAGTGAGTGAATGAATGAATGAATGAATGAATGAATGAATGAATGCGTGATGGATAAATAAATGGATGGATGTTTGGAAGAATGATAATGTTGGAGTCAATGATAGTTTAAACACAACTCACATTATGGGAAATCAGTAACAAGGAGAAATAATCGGAGTACCTTGGGCGTTTTTTGCTGTCTCTTTTGGAATCAGAACAAAGTCCGATGCTTCGTTCCATGAAAATCCTTTGATCTCTGAGTATTGAGGAATCATGATGTCTTCCACATCTGCCATTAAACGTTTCCTAACGACTTGAACAACTGCAAACACGAACAAACAGATCACTTGGTATCATTGTGATAACTCTAAAGACGTAACGTTTTCACGAGCCAAATTGCCCAACACTGCCATAGCTAATCCCGTTTCTGAAAGCTGAAGTATTCTCAGTGCTCGCTCGCGCAACACAGGCCATAATTTGAACCAATCGCTAGCGAGAGTATTAATTCAGGCGTGTGTTTAGTTATCTTTCTTGGGAGTAGCTTTCTGTATGTAATAAACTCGTGTTCAGTCGAATCTGTCCAGTTTAGCAGCAAGCGCGAAAGAATTGGAGTCTTGTTACGTTTATCTAAAGAACCATTATGGCCGACGAACATCCTCCAGCTCCCCTTGTCGTTCTGCCAGCAGATATTCCAGAGGCGCCGCCTGCTCCAGTTGCTGTCCCTGCAGCCGTCGAGGAGAATCCAGACAACGGTACAGTTGTCGCTCCGCTAGAGGTAAATTGTTTGGTTTGTTTTTACTTCGTTGCTCTTTTGTTGGGCTCGGCTATTTTACACGGGTAGCTAGTTTTCATTATGTCGGTATATTTGTCGGTTGTGGCCGACTTAGCGTTTTATGCCCGTTTCGTACCCTCGGGCAGGTTTAGAGATTAGCAAACTTTCTATCTCTCTTGTTCGGCAGGTGGCCGTTACAATTGGGTTCTTTTAGAACCAAGCCTTGTTAGTCCAATTTTATTTGGACGCCCGTTTTACGCCTCCAAGTCACATTTACTCGTTTGTGGCCGAGAGAAATAATTTTACGTGCTCGGCTTAGGTTTAGTATACAATCATTGTCATAGTTATGTACCCGTATTTCATCTTTTGCCGTGTCTTTTCCTCGGTGGTGGCCGAGAAAAAATGAAAATACTGAGTTGGCAAAACCCGCGGCTTTTATTGCCGCTTCAGTTCTCACATCCCTGGGTTATACCCTCGCTCTGTCAAAGTCGTCTGTCATTCCATCCCAGTGTGTCCGTTTTTTGGGTTACCTTTCGGACTCCCTTTTACTGGTATTTGTCCTCCCGGAAGATAAGAAGATTAAGTTTAAGGCTTTTTTAAGAGAATCCATTCTGTCGCAGGGGACTGTGGATCTTAAAACTTTGCAGCGTTTCGCAGGCAAAACCACCTCGTTCTCTTTTGCTGTTCCCGCAGCTCGACTTTATACGCGTGCCTCGTTTCGTGCTATCTCATCCAGTTCTAAATCACCCCACAGGCCCATTAAGGTTTCAGGTGACCTGTTGAGAGAAATCCAATATTGGAGATTTCTGAACAATTGGCAAGGTTGTCTTCCCTGGTTCGACGAGCGGCATGTGGTCATAACCACTACTCTGATGCCTCAAACACGGGTTGGGGTGGTGTCTTCATCGACAAATCTGGAAATTCCGTTGAAGTGCGTGACTACTGGTCATCTTTGGAGACTTCCCAACCGATAATTATCAGAGAGGCTCTGGCACTCAAAAATACTCTCATGCTGGGGCAAAGTCGCTTGCGGCTTCCCGAGTAGACGCCCATGTGGATAGCCTCCCTCTGGTTCACGCCTGGACGAATCAAGGTGGGAAGAGCAAAGCTCTTTCTGACGTCATCCAAGCTATCTACGAAGCTACTTTGCGATTTAACATAGCCCTGTCCTTGGTACATGTACCTTCAAAGGATAACCTCGCAGATGCCCCGTCTAGAGCACTCTCCTCCAGTGACTGCACGCTATCCCCTCGCGTATGGAAAGAGATTGAGAAGCGTTGGGGCCCTCACTCCGTCGATTTAATGGCTCTAGATTCTAATGCGCCTTTTGATGCTCAAGGCGTCCGCCTTAGACATTTCACCCCCTGGCCCTCTAAAGACTCCGCCGGAGTTAATGTTTTTTGTCAGAACCTCCATCATTCGGACAACGTTCATTCGGACTACGTGTTCCCACCTTTAGCTTTGGTTGGGAAACTGCTTTGGTTTCTAGCCTCACAGCCCTGTCCTTTTACCATTGTCGTACCTGACCCTTTCCCTCGTCGTTACTGGTGGCCAGTTACCTCAGGGCGCGCTCAAGATTCCGTCCGCCTCGGTGTTTTGGGCGACCACGACGTGCTTTTATTTCCCACTTCAGAAGGTGTATTCCCTTCTCTTCCTTTGCCTTGGGACATTTGGGCGTTTAGAGTATCCTCCTAATTCCAGTTTTCTCGTTTAGGTCAGTTTCACTGTTCCCCGTGTCTGGCGCTCAGCCGTGCAGTGCAGTGAATGCTCGTATCCAAACGATGAGTGTTTTCAGTTTAGCCAACAGTGTGGACTTCAAAGATATTTACGTAATTCGGGTCACACCTCTAAGAAGCTTAAAATTGACCTTGTACAGACAGACGCTAGGTTAAAGGAACTCGACTCCGCCAGAGCTTCTAAGGCCTGTCAACGCTAGAAATCACAGCTGGAGTCCGAATTTTCAGTTTTCCTGGCATCTTTACAACCGCAGAAGACTTTACTTTCGGCGTCTCCCAAAGACGTTGTTAGATTTCTAATCTGGAAAGATGGCAAAGGCAAAACATTGGTGCACAAAGACTCGTGTCCGTTCCTAGGTTTACAGGGTAAGCAGACCTGTAACTGTCCTACTCGGTTATCTGCTGGCACAGTGGACTCTCTCATTGGGAAATTGCGATCCATTTTCAACGCCTTGGGCCGCACTGGTGACTGGGACGATCGCTTTGGTTTTGGAAATCCTGTCGCGCATTTGTCAGTTAAACAATATCTTAAATCTGTTCAGGCAGAACAGTCACAAGCTCGAGTATCTCCAAATCAGGCTACCCCCGTCTTTTTTGATAAAAAAAAGAAAATTGTGTACCATTTAAGGAATCTTCTATTAAGTAAAAACATTTATCCTTCGGAACGTTACATATACGCTCGTGATCTAGCGTTTTTTTCTTTTGATTTTTTCTCAGGCGACAGGGCTTCTGACCTTGGCAGAATTAAGACAGTTGACATTTTAAGACATCCTGATGGTACTACCCTCCTGTTTCACCAACGCGCGGGCAAAACGTTAAGAGGGAAACATTCAAGAGCGTTCGCGGTTAAACAAATTGCTGATCCTGCTATTTGCCCAGTTCAAAATTTGCAGTTCTTCGTCAACCTTTGTTCATCTCTGCGTGTCGACCTTTCCACAGGTTTTCTTTTCCGTCCGACGTCCAGGAAAGGTGGTATTCTCAATGCACCCCTCCTTGCTTCTACTGTGCAAGCCAGGCTCATTAAGTATCTTTCATCCCTTGGCATTAACGATGGCGAATCAGTTCACGGTTTTAGAGCTGGAAACTCCATCCTCCTTAGACTTCTGGGTGTGTCTAAAGAGGAGGTAGCGAAATACATTGGATGGAAATCTACTGCTCTAGTCGACTATTATACTCAAATTGACAAGGTTATGAATACAACCGCTTCTTCAGATGTCTTGGCTCGTAGTACGGTTGACAACGGGAATGGTTCATCAGCTGAAAATCTTGGGAATATTCTCAGTGCTCGCTCGCGTAACACAGGCCATAGTTTGAACCAATCGCTAGCGAGAGTATTAATTCAGGCGTGTGTTTAGTTATCTCCTTTGGGAGTAGCTTTCTGTATATAATAAACTCGTGTTCAGTCGAATCTGTCCAGTTTAGCAGCAAGCGCGAAAGAATTGGGGTCTTGCGGAGTCGAACCCCCTTTCAGGCGGGGGGACGCCGGGGGGGTGGGGATTTACACCCATATATTGGTTGTTGTTGTTGTTCGAACGTTTTTCCCCTCCCTCCCTCTCCCCTCAAATTTACACTTATCTTGGCCTAGTCCTTCACTTCCTCGTCTGCGGACTCGTATGCTTCATAACTTAACTCTCGGGTCCTCAGGCCTTTGTTAAGCGAGAGCCCACTGGAAATAGTTTACTATTGCTACCCAATAGACGAATCTTTGCTGACGTCATTGCTTACATTTTCTGTCATTACCATACGAAAAGAGCTTGTTAAACTCAGTATTCTATATAATTTTAGCTCTTTCCATGAAGTATTTAAAGAAATATCAGCTATCAAGAACTGCACAATCGTTGGATGGCAAAAGGGCTAATGAGCCATACATTTTTTTGGAAAATTTTGAGTTTTTAAAACAGCATTGCAGTACATCGGGATCAATTGTTTCAGAGAAAGCTAGTTGTTCTATGCCCTTTCAATATTTGGAGTTGATTTTTTTAGCAGCTCGATAAGAAATGAGGCGCATATGCTAATAAAACAATAATTGTAAACAAAGATCCGCCCATTGGACGGAAAGTTACTCCATCGCAAGATTCCCACCCCTACACCCATCACCACCCCCACCCCCAGCGTAAGGTTTGACGGTACAAACCCATTTATACACCCAGGTGGAGAGAGACAATGTGGAACGAAGTTTCCTGTTTAAGGAAGCAACACGACTGCAAAGACCAGGGTTCGAACCACTGTGGACACTAAGGTTGAAAGTCCGACGCGCTTACCACTACAATACCATGCCTTCACAATGTAGTTACTGTTTACCTGTATATATGGTACCACATTCTGTAAGTTTATCTAAACAAGTCGCTTACCAGTAAGTCAGTGAGGCAGACAGTCATTCAGTTAGTCAGTCAGCCAGTCAACTAGTTAGTTCATTGATTCATTGATTCATTCTTTTATTTATTTATTTATTCAGTCATTTATTCAGCCATTCAGTCAGTCAGTCGTCAGTCAAGCAGTCAGTCAAGCCGTCAGTCAGTCAGTCAGTCACTCAGTCAGTCTGTCAGTCAGTCTGTCAAGCAGACAGACAGTCAGTCAGTCACTCAGTCAGTCACTCAGTCAGTCACTCAGTCAGTCACTCAGTCAGTCACTCAGTCAGTCACTCAGTCAGTCACTCAGTCAGTCAAGCAGTCAGTCAGTCATTCAGTCTGTCAAGCAGACAGACAGTCAGTCAGTCACTCAGTCACTCAGTCAGTCAGTCAGTCAAGCAGTCAGTCAGTCAGTCTGTCAAGCAGCAGTCAGTCAGTCAGTCAGTCTGTCAGTCTGTCAGTCAGTCGGTCATTCATTCATTCATTCATTCAGGCAGTCAGTCAGTCAGTCTGTCAAGCAGTCAGTCAGTCAGTCATTCATTCAGTCAGTCAGTCAGTCTGTCAAGCAGTCAGTCAGTCAGTCTGTTCGTCAGTCAGTCAGTCTGTCAGTCAGTCTGTCAGTCAATCAGTCAGTCATTCAGTCAGTCATTCAGTCTGTCAAGCTGTCAGTCAGTCAGTCTGTCAAGCAGTAAGTCAGTCAGTCAGTCAGTCTGTCAAGCAGGCAGTCAGTCAGTCTGTCAAGCAGTCTGTCAGTCAGTCAGTCTGTCAGTTAGTCAATCAAGCAGTCAGTCAGCCTGCCAGTCATCTAGTTAAGCAGTCAGTCAGTCAGTCTGTCAGTCAGTGAGTCAGTCTGTCAGTCAGTGAGTCAGTCAAGCAGTCAGTCAGTCAGTCATCTTGCAAAGATGTATTTAAAGGTTGTTAAAACTTGTTGGTCAGTCTGTCAGTCAGTCGGTCAAGCGGTCAGTCAGTCAGTCAGTAAATGAAATGCCAACAAGTCGGTCGAGAAAATGATTCAGCAGTTACTACAATAAAAAACTAATTACAAGAAAAGAGAAAACATTCAAGACGTCGATGCCATTAAATCTGACAATAAAAGGACGAATTTTATCTATACAATATATCTGTCGGATGACAGTTGTATAAATCACCCACCAGCATTTGTAGTTGTCAGAGTGTAATTGATCTCCGGTGAAAAATTTCCCTGAACTGTAGCAATAAACACCTCTTCCAATGCCTGCATCAGGTTGGGCATCTTTTAAGAGCAAAACATAATAACAATGTGTAAATATAAATAAATAGATGTTAGTAACAATATCTAGTGAGAGCTCTTCATGTAAGACATTATTGTTACCATCCCTTTTTACGCATAAAACGATATCAAGAACACGCACAGTTTAAAAGCCAAGCGGCGTATCCAGCAAACAACAGATATTTGCTATTGAAATTTTCACTACTTAAAAATAAGTCACGAACCTCTCGACTTTGCCTCCAAAAGGCATGGTTTATCTTCCTAACGCAGTCCGAAGCGGCATCCAAAATATTCTGTAAAGTTTCCTAAAGTGTAAGTTAAACGTTTTTAAAAATAGCAATTTATGATTTATTTAGCTCCGTCAGATTTGGCAGCAGGGACACTACAACGGTCTGTAACAATTACTGCAATTACTGTAATTGCCCCCCCCCCCCACACACACACACACACACACACACACACACACACACACACACACACACACACACACACAACAAAAAAGACAAGGCTATACCACTCATCAGGAACTACATCCCCTTCTCGTTTTCTTCTCAGTGAGTGGGTTCTTTAACGCCCTCTACTATTTCACAGTGAGAAGATGTATGAGATGAGGCCAATGACCTAACGTAACCGCTTAATGACGCGATCATCTGAACTGAGACAAGGTGGAACCTGGTTGGTGGTCCAGCCGGGACCGATGACTTAAAAGTGCGATTCATAAAAAGGTTCACTTTCTTACTCCTCCTTTGCAACCATTCTGTTACAAAAGCAGCATTCCATTTAATAGCATGAGTTACCTGTTTTTTTTCTGCCGGTATTCTAACAATATCATTTCTGACAAGGTCTCCACTTGCAACTTGTTGAATAAGTAGATAACACACTCAATATTTTAAAACGATTGACTGAGGTCGTTCAGCAAGGTTGCAACTTGTTGAACAGTATAGAGCCTGCCTCTTTATTCGTTCAACAACGTTGAACAAGTTGAATGGCCTAGTGTATTTCAAAATTCAACATGGCTTGATCCACTGTTCAATATTTGTTGAACCGCAGTCGCAATATCTGTCTATCACAGTCTATAATATAATTTATCACGTAAAAAACGAACCTCCAGAAAGTCAGGATCACGTTTAGCTATCTCATGCTCAATATCTCGGTATTTTTTATAAATCTCCAGGCATAAGTCTTGAGTGTCTTCAGTTAAGGCTGTGCTGGACACAAGTTTCTTGTGCGTGCTAAGAACTTCACGAATAGCAGAATTGTTGATTTCGCCGGTTGCAATAAGCGAGGTCTGAAAAGAAACAAGGCGAAAGTGAAAGAAAACAATTGAATAATCTGTGAAACCTTAGGAGATAAATGTGCACAGCACGAAAATGGTTCTGTGCAGTGTCACAGTTGCGATTAACGTTTGACGATGATCGTCCAGCACCTCTCGTAACAGTACAGTAGAAGTACAAGTTTAACCAAGTCCTATTGGCCATTTTGAGGTTGCGCATGAGACTGAGTCGGTTTCGTTTCGAATTGCATTGTGGGGCTGTTTTGGGGACGCAATTCAAACATGGCGTCTGCTCAGGATGTAAACTGAAGCTGTGATGTTGTCAAAAATGGGTTGATAGTCCAGGGAAATATTGAAGGAAGTTCATTTCTACTCATCCTTACTCCTCTTGGAAAATGTGCTCCACAAATCCTTGTGCTCGGTGCGTCCTTCTTCAAAGTTGCATTTCGTATCAGTCGTACGTACGCCTTTTTTACTTTCGGATTACTTGGTAAAATGTGAAAGTTCACATTTGGTGAAATTCTCCAGTTGTTGCTGCATCCAGGTACGCAACAACTAAACTCTCCCATTTTTTACAAGATCACAGCTTCAGTTTACATCCTGAGCAGACGCCATGTTTGAATTGCGTTCCCAAAACAGCCCCATAGTGCAATTCGAAACGAAACCGACCCAGTCTCCTGCGCAACCTCAAAATGGCCAATATCCATGGCCTTTACGTGCCTGTCGCGCAAGACAACCTCACCCCTACTTTGTTGCTTTGGTAAAGGGGCCAAAGAAGAAGGCGTGGATGTTTTATTTTCCCTTCTCCTCGTTGTAACTCTTGCAGTGACTTACACGAATGTGTTCCACCTCTTTCATTAGCAGCTCCACCCTATCCTTAGGCTTCAATGTCGGGGTAGCTAAAAATCAGTAAAAAAAAATGAGGTTATGCAATTATTCTTTGCTTTCACAAAACAAAGAACTAAATCCTTAAGCACTGTTTTAAATGAAATAAAGAAATAAACTTAAAAGATAAAATTTAACACCATTTCCTAATATTGCAGTGCACAGCGGTGCACAACACTGCTGTGCATGATTTCGTGCGTCATTATCGCGCGCACAAGAGTTTTTTTGGGTTCGGGTTGTGCGCGCGATAACGCGATGGCGTTTTTTATGCTTTTGGTTGAGACTGTGCTAGACTGAATTAAAACTAAAACACGAAAAATGCTGTCCTTACAACATCAAAAAGAAGAAATCAAGTGAATTTTTGAAGAAAGAACAAACCATAACCAGTTTTTAGTAAATCTGTAAAACACATGGAACGAACTTAACAAATTGGCCCATTTTTTCCAAGATGCAAGTTATTTCCATTCTGGCCATCTGTAATCAGAGACACTTGTTTATAGTTTTTGAGTACTCGTAGAGTCCTTTTAAAAAAACTTGGCCATAATTTTTGTATTTCCGTTGAATGCAAATACGCCTTTTAGCCTTTCAAAGTGACATTAAAAATTGGTGACATATCCCTTTAAGACAAAGTTTGCTACATATTAAAATATTAAAATATGTGAATGTTTGAAATTAGATTGAGGCTTTGATACAGGGTATTTGTTATATTTCCTACTCTCCACAACTAGTACAATTCGGTCATAGTCCGGCAGTAACTTTCATTTCCCAGTGGGCCGTTGTTGTTTAAATGATAATCATTACTATAGAAAATGAATTAAAAGGAATTAAATTAAAAGGTTAGCAATGCACACGGACCTCGTGGTGGAGATTCTACTGACGACTGAACTTGATTCGTGGATGGACCTGTTTTAGGTGATTGTATAATGATACTACTGTCTGTGACACCTGATGGAAAATTTCATAACATATAATTAAGCATCACGGAATTATGCGATTCGTGCAATTAAAATTAGTGTAATCAATTGTCCGTAAACTGATAAGACTTAGCGTTCCGTTAATTACTGCGCTTTTCAACGTGAACTTTAAAGTCACTTCAAGCACAACTGAGGTTTACGTTTCACGCACCCGTCAGTCATAATTATACCGATAAACATACAGAAACTGACCAAATGGATCGAAATCCACCAATCACAACGCACAAACATGACCTTTTGACCATTTTGCGTAAAGCATCGTTGTTTCCTAACACTTCCGCTATGATATTTGCGGCAGTGAAAAAATGAAATTGTTGGTCGAGTTTTGAACGTCAAAATTCGCGTGTTATTAAAAAGCGCTGTTTCGAAGGACATGACTTGCTTACTTCAACGTTTTGTAAAATTTCCCCGTAATGTCTTCCTTTCACGCGTTTGCATGACGTTTGTTTAAAGTTACTATCATGCATGAACAATAAATTTAGCAGAACTCAGCCTACAACCTGCATACTCGGTCACGGTTGTCGAGTCCATAATCAAAGGCTCCTACGAGCCAACTCGTGAACACGAAACAATCTTCGGACTCTCCACTCTCCCACACGTTTTGCTTCAATGTGCCCCACCCCCTACCCTTTGCGTCGAACTCCCCACCCTCCCCTCCCTCCAATGCCGTCCCCAAGGGTAAGTAGGTGACCATAACCTATCGCATTTGTAATGGACAAAATATATACGCGGGCGAAATTACCAAGAACAGTTTACAGCTGATGGACGGAGGGAGTGAACATTTTCATATCTGTCGCCGTCTGTAATAACTTGTTCAACGCTTCGCGTATTCACGAGTTAAAAACAACTAACATGAGACCGAAAAATACACTTTATTAATGAACGTTAGATTTTAGTCCTTTTGATGTTAAGTGCTATAGTGTGAAATACTACAATACACACAGACCCAGTGCTGAAGTTGTTACTGAAGATTGAACTTGACTCGCGAATAGACTTGTAAACAAAATATTGTTTGTGGAACCTGATGAAAAAAATATTAATTATAAAACGAAATGAGTATTAGTAAAAATGGACGCGTAACCAGAGTTAGACGTGATTAGGCTGTAAAAAAAGTTCTCTAATTAAAGTAATTTTAAAATTATGAGCTTTCGGCTACAGATCTGAAGCATTTGACGACTGATGGAAAAGACATGAATAAAGTAATATATACACTAAAAATTGTGCAAAATGAGAAACGGAATGTTCGATACAAAAAAATAACTAATGAAGGGATCCATTATTTAAGAAGAATAGAATATTGTCTAGAGGGTCTATCTAGGTAGCGGCTTTGAGCTATTGTCTGCTTCGTTGGTGATGGCGGTATGCCATGACTCTAAGTCGCCTTTATTAATTACTCGTGAGTTTTTAAAGTCAATCGAATGATTGGGTTACTGCTGTCGTCTAATACCACCTTCTAGCCTGTGACTACAGACTGTGCTGATGATAATTCGTGAAGACGGAGAATTGATGCATACCACGAAGCAATTTGATGTCGTGAACGTTGGGCTTGTTGGTGAAGTTCGGCATATTGTGTGTTATAGTCGAACTCTGTTTTAATGCAGACACCAAAGGGACTGAGGAATGATGCTTCTAGACCCTTCTCGCCTCCCAATTTCCTCCTCCCCCCCCCCCCCCCCACCCCACGGCCCCTGAATTCGCCTTTGTTTCATGTGAGTGTGCGCCTATTTTTCACAAGAAAGCAGGTACGGACCGAAAAAGTGTTGAAACAGTACTCAAAAACCTAAAATACGGGTCCGGAACAATCAGATGAAAACATCTTACGGATCATCGACAATGGCAATGATCTTATTTTCTGTAATAAAAATTCACCTAGCGACTTCATTGTTACTCAAAATTTTGACAATGGTAGTTGAGCTTGGAGTCCACCATTCTGTCACTGCAAAAATATGAACTTCGCAATATATTGTATCTTATAATTCACACATTGATAGACGGCGCAAATTTGGTCATGGTGCTCCCGATATTGGTCTCTCGACGTCACAGCCATCCTACGATAGTGATCAGTAATTTTGCGTTTCAGTGAAGAAAAGTCAAAACGACGGAACGCATGCTTGTGAATCCTTAACATGTCGTTAACACTGTTGACGGGAGAAGAGAAATGGTCCGCGACTGGGAGTTTGCGTTTCTTTTCACTCGTCTTAAATGTTCTAGAAATCTATCATCGAGGCGTCTTCCTGTTTTTTAACCACATGACATAAAACATGCACGACAAGATATGATGTAGACTAAGTCACTTGTCCTGCAGGTGAACCTATATCGCACTCTTAGTTGACCCCAGGAGTTTCTAGGGTCCAAGAAGCGTTGGTATATGTGGGCAGTTAGCGCAGTGTGGTCCACAGTCACAATGGAAGGTACCTACTTGCAGCTTCATTCATCGGTTCGAATGTTTCGAAATTTGGTTTTATCAACTAAGTTGATAAGGTAAATTGGCCATTTCAATTTTTTTTTAAGTACTGCTATCCCATATTATAATTCAACACATTGATACACTGCCCAAATATGGTCAAAAAGTTATCGATATGCGTTATGTCTACATGACGTATAACCAGTAATGGTGGTAAATTTCGCATTTTGAAGGAAAGTGAAAATGACTGCTGCCTGCAATTTCGAGTTTTTGGGCGAAAAAGTGCGTGAACTATTAGTTAAAAGAGCGAAAAGAAAGAAAAAAGAGAAGAAAAGAAAAGAAAAGAGAAAAAATATTGTTCACATGATTGGACAAAAAAGGCGCGAAATTTTCGCGTTGCCGCGGTCGCAGTGTTTCTTGGCGTAGCTGAATGGAAATTGGTTCAAAGTTTAACCGCTTGACAAGGAGTGAATGAAGGAGCACAATTTTCGTAAAATTCCTTTGGTAGTCACATCTGGAATATGATATAGACTTGATGCTTCCTCAGAAAAGTTTCTGATCTCGTCATGACCGCTGTAGGAGCTAAAAAAAGAGCAATTTTGTAAACAACATTGATCTACTCAGCTCGTACTTCGATGTTTGAAAATTTGGTGCTGATGGAAGGGATAAGAAGCCAAATCAACTACAGGTACGATGTTTTAACCGTTTCTTGTATCCTTTAGCTGTGAATTTTTGTAAGACATACTGTCCACGCTGCAGTTCTTTCCGACTTTTCGCCGCTATGTTTAGGTTCGTAGCCGTGTGTTTGTTCAATTTGTTTTGATTCTGAATTGAACTTTTTTATTAAGATACGAAACACTTGTAACTAAGACATTCTATGCCATTTTACTGTGTTTTAATTCTTGTAGTCATTACTCTGTCCCGTTCTTTGAGTAGACGAAAGCTCTTCGTAGAAACTCTTAACTGATTGTGTACGCTAAATTAATTTTAGCTTGGCAAAAGTTTCGGCATTCGCTGCTTGTTGTTTAAGAAATGGTGCGAGGTAAAATATTGTTGTTAGCCTTTTTTCTTAATGAAAGGTTGTATATCATAATGAATTTTTTCATGAAACTGTGATTTGTTATCAATGTGTTGAATTATAAAACAGTTATAGTGTTCAAGCTTGCGCAATATTGACAAAGGCGCCACTTTCATTCATGAACTGAGTGATGTTGCAAGTTTCGCGCGGTAAAATATATGTAAGCTTTTCTTAAAATAAAAGACTTGTCGGCGATATTGTTTCTTCAAACTGTGCTTTGTTATCAATGTGTTGAATTATAAAACTATTATAGCGCTCAGGCCTGCGTGATATCGCCTAATTTTAGCCGACTCGGCCTGCGGCCTCGTCAGCTAAGTATTAGGCGATATCACGCGCGCTTTCGCGCTATAATAGTTAATTAGCTCCATAAGAATTTCGTTCCGCAACGAACTCCGCAGTAAACTTACAGTATACCAGAGAATATCCTCAGTGTTCGAGATCTTGACTTCCCACTTGGTTAATAACAGCTTTATTATAATCGCACATTCATTTTAGCGGAAACCGGCTGTAAGGAAAATTGCCTTTTTTGCTTTTGATCATACTTACTTTGTTGGATGGTTGTTACGATGGAGGAAGGTGATATACTCGGCGACGAAGAACTTTGGCTCCAATAGTACGGCCGTCCAGTAGGAAATGTTGAGTAATTGTTAGACGTATCTGCAGATATCAAAGGCATTGGGCATTACGTTGTGTTAATTTTTAAAGTATTTCTATCTTGTTATCATTTCTTTAACCAAATAAATGGACCGCATTTCTCACACAGTTTTGCAGTAGTTCAGAGACCTACTTGTTGAAAAATATTCAAAACCACAACACACATACACAAAACGTAATCAAATGTTGAAACGCTACCGCATGGCGTCTCAGTCACCAATAGTCCAGTTTCGAATTCGCTATGGTCGCTGAATGAAAGCACTGAAGACGCATTTTTACAGGGTTAGCCTCAATCTGAAGTGATAAATTCACAAATTCAGACGAGAAGATGACCTGTTCAGAGTTCTGTCTATTGTTTAATTTTCAAATTTCACGCACCTTCTGCCGGTATTTGTGAATATTTTACATCAGGTCGAGTCTAACCCTGTATCAATGTGTCATTAGTGTTTGAATTCAACGGTAATTTTAAATACGAAAATGACTTATTCCCAGTTGAGCTGATCAATAAGTGCTAATTATATTCTTTGTGCATTCAGAAATAACGCAGAAGGGGCGCATGCAATCAGTGATTTAGTGCAGAGAGAACAATGGCACTGGGTATTGAATAGTAAATGTGTTAGATAGTTACTTCGGCCAACAGCTATACGTAATATATTGCTGCTGGCCTCAATAACTATCTAATACATATTCACGGTTGGTTCACAGGAGCCTTTGATCTTAGATGTGCACGAGGCATAGCCTCCTTTCGGTGCTAAGCTTGTTTTCGTCCTATAACTTCATAAAATTACTGCTTTTATTCATAACTCTGGCAGACGTCTTGAAGTCGTGGATTTCTTGATATATATTGCCTTGATGTCTATTACATTAAGGATTTTCTTGAAAAGGGAATCCACCTGAATGCCATTTTTTCACCACGAAAAGGAGCTATGTCATGGAGATTTTGACGTTTTGGGGTCAAAACGGCCTCAAATAAACACTAAGTACCTTTGCCATACACTTAATGCTTCTAAAACAAAATGATGATATCATGATCTGAAATTTAGCGAGTTTTCCAAGGCACAAGGCTATAAACCTAAAATAATTGGCTAATTTTTTCAAGTTGGCCATCTGACACATATAAACGAAATATGACACAACAGAAATAACAAAAAATGATTGGTAAGATTCACTGCATGAAAAGGCATGTATAAGGTGGTATAATGAATCCGTATACCGAATGTATACGGTAAGATATACTGACGTATAAGGATACCAATGTATAAGGACTGTATAATGAACAGTATACAATACATTCCTTACACTAATATATACTGCTGATTACACATTACCGTACACTAAGTGTAAGGCACTGTATATTATTTATCTTTTATTTGCCAGATTTAGATTTTCTTTGGATCACAAGTAGAAAGAAGCTATATATCACTAATTAAGTTCATCACGTCTATTTATACCATAAGGATCAAGTGTCATCGCTTTATCTATAAGGAGGCTTAATTAATGACATTTGGCTTCTTTCTTACCAATCATTTTCTGTTATTCTGTTGTATGTCATATTTCAAAAGTTTTATATGTAACGGTCCTTTTATATCTGTATTCATTTTTGTTTTTTAGCCCCCGTAGAAGGTTTGATTTGCAAACCGAAATATCGGGCAAATATATTCAACTGTTTGTTTTTCTATTTCACTTCTGTCTCAATCTCTTCTCCTTACCGTAAGGATCAGTTTGCCGTTTTTACCTAACTATTTCAAGATTTTTACTAATCCAGGTCTACGATAGATCCGGCACTCTTCATTGGTTTGTCGCTGTGGCTTTAGTTGCCGTTTCAGTATAGTTTTTGAATACACATATTCTTACTCACAGAGCACTAATGTTAAACAAAACTGGAACATTATTGTTAGGTTTCCACTGTTATAAAGTATGTCTTTTGGGCTTTTAAAAGTAACACTAGAAATGGTGACAGCCCATTTAACATGGCTTTAATGGAAACATCTCGTTTCAAGCAATCCAAAAATTCTATGATCATGTCATGAGTCTATGTCATTATGGGGTTTTTTGGGGGTGATTTTTGGGTATATTTGGGAGGAAAAAGTTTTTCTCAAAAGATTTGTAAAATTTATAGAAGTAAGAAATATTGGAGATTTAATGAAGTTTTAAAATTAGAATTTGTAGTTTATAATTCAGTAACAGGTGGACACTAGGCTCTTCCACTAGCCACCTGGTCCCGGTTGTTCAAAAGGTGGATATCGCTATCCACCGTATTAATCACTATCCAGTGGATAAGCATTAGCATAACCAATTGTGTTATCCACTGGATGGTGATTAATCCGGTGGATAGCGCTATGACCTTTTGAACAAGGGGGTCTGGGGTTCTCTTGCGTGGGTACCAACTGTTTGTTGGTGTTCAAAAACTCATTTTCTTTCGTCTATCCCTTCTTTAAACCTCTTAAAATTTCATTCAAATTTAGGTTGAGTCCCGCCTTAAATTTGTTGTGACCTTTTGATTTAAGCGTGGGTACGGAACCCACACCCTCATTACTCATGCGCAAAGCGGCATGAGTTTAAGGTTTGGGATCCGTTTTTCTTGTTGTTGTTTTTGGTGTCAAATTAGTGCATGCAAATTTATGTACGCATATTTTAGCGTACGCGAACTCGCCCCTAGGCTCGATTACTCAGCCGTTTTGTGCGCCCGGGTTCCTTCGCGCACACCACGGCTGAATCACTGGTCTGCTCTATTGTATTTTTCTACCAATCAAAGACTTGCCTGCCCGAATCGGGCAGGCAGATCTCTGATTGGTCAATTTAGTCAGCAACAAAGATGGTGGCAATCTCCGTGGATTTATTTATTTCGAGCCTGCTGCTTGAGAAATTCGTTCTGAGCTGTTCAAGATTAGCAAATTTAGGAAATACATCAAGAAGCAATAGTTAACTTGTTCAATGGGAAAGCCGGTGTTATTATCACCGCCAACGCGATCGGGAAAGTCCATATTTTCTGGTGTTGTTATCCGACAGTTTTATATCTTTGTTTGTATAAAACCAACTACTTTCTCAATTTGTGATTTGGCTATTTCTCTTCTCACTTCCTTGATGCAAGATCAGGCCGCATTCTCTACATCAGTGGGAAATGGAGTAGCATTCATCGGTGACAAATGAAGCGAAGATAACGTAATAAAAACGTATAGAACTGTTTCCATCAAGTCGTGAGTCCGTTTTGCAATTGGGTTGTATATGTCGTGGATTGACGAGTGACGAATTTAAAAATAATAATTTAATTTAAAAATTTGATTTATAGGCTCTATGACTTGTTATTGATAAAGCTCACTGAATTTAACGTGGTTACATTGAAAATTATTTTTTCTTATTTTCTTCTTATGTTTTTTTTTTGTCTTTGACTATAATAATCATAGTGAGTGTTTCAGATGTGAACAAATATGTAGATTTAAAAATAAATAACTATATTTAGAGAGGAAAGCCACACCACAAAGGCAAATCAGGTAGCCTGTCACAGTGTCAGACACTTTCCTTGATACTTGCCACTGCTTTCCTGATATAAATATATGGAGCAATTAAGACTATTTTGGGTTCCAAATTTGTATCAGGAACTCCCTTTTGTGTGTTTCTAATTTTATAACCACTTTGAATTATTTTTGCAGCACTGGAAAGTAACATAAGAATTTGCCAATTTGCTTAAACAGGTTTTTGGCACCAGTTAGCTTTCAAGTGTAGTAGATTTTTATAATGAAAATATACAAGAGCTGCTCAATTTTTTACTAAACAGACCAGTGCTCACCTCAGGTTTTTGGTTGGTTAATTTTTTTGAGGCATTTAACCAAAAAAGAAGAGCAAAGTGTCTGCAAATATTCTCTGCCAATAAAATATTTATAAAACAAGTTCTCATTTTAAAAGTGTTCTTGTCACACTCACAACAACAGCTACAAAATTTAACAATGACAAAATTTGTAAGATCCAGCCATGGAGGTTAATAAACATGATGTCTCACATTAATATTATTAGAATCGTAGATCGAAAGAACACTATAGTACATATCCCATCTAGAATTCAATTGGGTCCGGGGTGCGAACCAGACATTAGGTTTATACCTCTATAATGAATATGATAACTGGTAGTAATGACACTGTCAGTGATGGGTTAATTATTCACTGTTGGACTATACAAGTTGTCTCTTGAGTGATAGCTAGTCTGTGTAGCAGATAAAAGAGATAATTAAATGGAAGGTGCCAATGTTGAGAGACAACATGTGCATCTTCGGTGTGCAGATACTCCAATACACGCAGACAAAAATAACTTTATTTCAACTCTATAACTCGAGTTGAAATAAAGTTGTGTATGTTAATGTATAGGTGTACCTGCACTCCCACAATGAACATTGTGTCTCCCAGATGCATCTTTGAATTCTTGCACCCCATTTTTTAACTCTTGAACTTGCTATGCAGGATTGCAAAGGGTGCGAGAGAATACCTGGTTCCCAGTTGCGAAATTAACAGAGATTTTGCAAAACCAGATGACTATTAAAATGATAGTTTTAAGTGAAACAGTAGCACATGGCATGGGCATCAATAATATGTGCTCACAAAAACTCGATGTTAAGGACATCCATGTTATCTCATTTTTGAATTTGTGAGGCAGAAAACCTGGTAGTTCTTTGATAGTTATACAATGTGTCAGTTGGTTTCCATAACTGTTTATAAAGGAAAGATAATTATTCTCTTAACCGAAGTCATCATTTCCTGCAACAATAATTCCCAGAATAGAGGGGATATCACCTTCTGCATTAATTAATTAATTAATTAATTAATTTAATTATTTTAAATGTTTTATTAGTATGTTGAAAATGTTTACAAATACAAAGTACATCTCACATAGTAGAGCTTACTTACATTATAATAAATTTATTAATGAAATTATTGATTCTACGTACACAATTACTTAAACTAGCTTAATTACTTTATTACATTTATTTATTGTGTACAGGTATACTCCTTGGTTGTCTTTGGAATTATAGATCCAAATAACACGAAATCAAAAGTAGCAACCGTACCGAGTCTTCGTAGGCTCTGGGCTAGAAACAAGGAAGCAACAAAACAACACATGTTGATGACATTTTCGAACTGTTCGAACACCAATTCAGACAGTCAGTCGCTTGACTCACTTCGACCACACACCGGTCTTCATTTAAGGTGTTTCCCTCCAGTTTCCGTGTAGCCGCACCGAACATTTTTGAGCGGCCGTTTAACTAAGGCCCCGTCCACACGTATCCGGATATTTTTGAATCCGCAACTTTTTTGTTGCGGATTGGCCTTCCGTCCACACGTATCCGGCAAATTCGGGCAAATACGATTCGAATACGCTACGTGTGGACGCGAATATTTTCTAATCCGTAACAAAAAAGTTGCGGATTCAAAAATATCCGGATACGTGTGGACGGGGCCTAACTTTCCCTTATTGAATTAGTATGAAACTTACAAAAAATATTGTACATAGTTTGAGGTTTATAAGGCTGTAACAATTTTGTAAATTGGATTTAACATTGCGGAGATAAACGAGAAACATTGAAATCACTTGAGTCTAAATTCCAAGCGATTGCGATGGCATCTAGAAAAATCAAAACTATTACGATAAACTATGACATATGGTAAACAAAATATCTAAAAATTAGAAACTTTTGTTGAAACAAGATTTTTTTTTAAACTTTTATGGTCGTTTCTTTATAATATGAACAACATTGTCTCGATGTTTCATCTTGATTGAAACATTGCAACATGGTCAAATAAAATAATAAAGTTCACCTAAAACGCGATTGAGACTTTGTGCTTTGACTTCAACCGGAAAGTCGTTATTTCAAAAACATCTATTTGTTGTCTTGAAAAATGTAGCTAATTAATTCAGGGAGCGCACGGTCTCAGGTGAAATTGACAACTGCCGTAGGATCGCTGTAAAAGTTGGATTTTTGAATCAGCATTTCATTTCTTTCGAAAACATCTGCGATGTACGTACATGCTACAAGCAGTTGCAAAAAGGTTGAGACACTTTCTAAAAAAAATGTTCATTCCGTATAAAAGCGACCGCGTAACACGAATCAAACCAATGCCATGTGCTCCTGACCCCCCTCCTCCTTTTAATGTTGATGACTGTTAGTTTGAATGGCATTTTTGATCTGGTACAACATTGATAAGGGGGGAGGGGTGGGGACTTGTTGAAAACCATGTTAGCCTCGAAATATGCATTACAGTACACAATGTCTCAACTCTTTTTGCAATTTCTTGTAGAATTAGTTTCTGTAATATATCCATAAGCCCAATGAAACCCAATAAAATGTCTGTATATTACAGTCCGTGAGAACGATCCTTTCTTTATTTCAAAACTGCAATGTTTTCTTCCGTAGCCGCGGTTGCCGTAGTTTTGTATTATTCTGTTGCGTATTTTTTTTTACTTTTTGAAAATTTATTTCTTATTTTTTAAGGAGTTAAAAATAACATTGGGCAATAAACCCAATTCACAAAACGATCGGTGCTTTATAAACATCTGTCAGTTTGTTTCTAAAGTGCCTATGAAATGAAATTTTCGACCCGTTTTTTATACTAAAAATATTGAAGTTCATGTTCCACTGATTCATAACTTTCCAATTTAAGTTATGGTGAATCTATATTTTTCTTACCTCAAAGTTGGCCTCTTTAAGCCAAAAATATGGGACAACCAGCGCGCGGACAAAATATGCAAATTAGGACTTGTGACGTCAACAGTTTTGCAGCTTCGTAGTCAACATGGTAGTCAAAATTCATCGTCGGAGGACATTTCCATCTGAGCAAAACTGCAAAAATATAGCTAAAAAAGTGGTTTGTTTACGAGAAATACTGAAGCGCCTGAAAGCGACACCGCATTTTTGCACAACTGATGATGTCACCATGTTATTTGCTTCTGCTTCTGTTTTTCCGCCGTAATGATCAGTTTTACTTTTTTTTTTTTTGTTTTAATAAAAACGAATCTTTCCGAGATTGTTGAAACGGCCGTTGCCGGACCACGGGCACGGCCGGACAGGGGCTACATACTGTATATAAATCTCGCGGCGGGCTTGAGTTTTTTCATGAACGAAGATTACAAAGACTTCAACGCTCATAAAAATATTTCCAAGTTTTAAATTCGAAATACTTGAACTTTAAATGGGGAAGAATTAAACCTTAGCGCGAGAAATTTACATAACGCTGATAAGATCGATTCTCCGTGCTCAGTTGAATTAACGAATTTTAAGCAACTTTGAAATTCGAGAGCATCGCACTAGATCATTTCCCCCAAAATTTCTTCGAACATTCGTTCACGTTTAAATTCAGCGATGAGTTTGACCTATTTTCAAACGAGTTAAAAGTGTGTCAAGTAAAATTAATTACACTTTGTAAATTAAGGGACACAGAGCGCTAAAATCACCTTCAATGTACCTTTTTGATGTCATTCTCTAAGATTTAACAGGTATTGTCCCTTTAGAGTACTTTATTTTTTCACGCGAAGCTTCCAAACTCAGCAAAAAATTTTGAGTCCCTAAAGTGGCATTTTGGCGGTATTTAGTTCTCTGAAACAAATAGATATTTAGTCAAACTGAGTATGCAGTGATTTGTTTCACATAAGGGCCTACCTTAGTTGAGAATATAAGCGAAATCCACTCGTTTTTTCGATTGCCAGAAATTTTTGAAATTGTTTGATTTTTGGTAACATGCGCTTCGAAATGGAAAGAAAAAGTCCTTAAGAAGATTTGTATGCCTTTGAAGTGGCAGTTCGAGAGCTGAAAGTGATGAAATCTTCCTTAGAGGATCAGCATCCATTTATCACAAAGTCAGAATTTCATAACTCATACTTGAAGCGGCAGACTTTTCTAAGAATTTTCAAGCATTCATGGAAAACTACGGTTAAGAAAGTAACATTTTTGAACGTCCATTTATTTTGTAAAAAACATTTCATAGACTGTTTCTTTGTGTTACCAGTGGTTTTTGAAAAATATTTAGAAAACTGCTAAACAAATTTGCTTGCATGGCCGACAATTTTCTCGATAACATAACATAAAAACTTTATTAATGTGTCCATAAAATATCTAGCAGAGGGGAAAACCCTCGGCTAATAGGGGACACGTGCAGAGAACTCAAAAAAGGCGTCTTCTCCGTCTTCTCCATCTGATCACGAACCGGACGAATCAAACTAAAAGGACATCTACAGTCTTTTAGTGTCTATTCAAGGTACAGTCGCCACTCTGCTAGCCAAAAATCGCAAGATGTCGGCAGGCATTATCGAACTCAAATCCTCCGTCGCAACAACAAACAACCAAGTTAATAAACTGAAAGAAGATTTCAATAATCAGTGCAAGTATGTTGCAACGCTGGAAACGGAACTTGTCACTGTTGTCAGAGTATTTAAAGTGGCAAAAAAACAAAAAGAAGAGCCGGAGGACCTCCAGGTAAGCGTTGATGATCTGAAGCAATACTCCAGAAAAAATTCTTTGGAACTACATGGTATTCCGGAGGACATTGACCTACCGACGGATGAAATTGTTTGAAAGGTTGCAGAAGGTATTGGAATCGAACTAAAAGTGATGACATTGAAATTTCACACCGGCTAGCTCAATCGAAAGAAAGGAATTAAACCAACATTAGCTAAATTAGTTAGTCATAAAGACACATTTAGGTTGTATAAAGCTCGTGTTCAGCTAAAAAATTTAACGGTTTCATCGGTCTTTGCGCATTACGCGGGCTCCATTGTCGTATTTTCATCAACGAGAACCTCGCTCCTTAAAAAGAAGAAAGATCAAAAGATTTTAAGTGCCTGGTCCCTGGACGGCAAGATTTTCGTTAAAACATCGCCCACTGGAAGACCTAGAGGAATGTACTCAAAAGATGAAATCAACGAGTATTTTTTACCGAAAGGAGGGTAGGCCAATTGCATGCTTTTCGTTTACTGTAAGCAGTTAACTCCCTTTAATCTCAAATGGGTGTATGTATAAGTATGCGTGTGTCGCCTTGTGTGTTGTTATGCGTCCACTCAACAGTAATTATTTTCTTTATTTTTAAATATAAACTAATTTAAAATAATGTGGACTTTCGACACACACCTCATATGAAAAGGAAAACATGACTGTTGTCTTGAGCCGGAATCGAACCGACGTCTCCCCGGTTACTAGTCAATCGTGCTTTATTTTTCGGTGCACCAATTCTAATATGAACTGTGTTTGCTCAATTATTGTCATCTGTTGGAGAAGAATTCACCTTGGTATAAACTATCTAGTACTTGGTTAAATGGCTGAATGTAAACTAATTTGTTTAAACGTTAGAGGTTTAAAAAGCCAACGTAAGAGACGAAGCATTTTCTCTTATCTAAAAGATCAAAAATGCGATTTTTATTTACTTCAAGAAACCTACTCTGAACCTATAGATGAATTAATATGGAAATCAGAATGGAAAGGCGATATATTTTTTTCTCATGGGTCAAATCACCAGAACGGTGTTTGCGTTTTATTAAATCGTTTGTCTGATATCAAAACTGGAAATTCTTACTGCGACCCCGAGGGAAGAATCGTGTTAATTAGCGTCAACTTTAAAACAGTCAGCCTGTCAATTTGTAATATTTACGCGCCAAATAATCCCAGTTGTCAAAAAAAATTCGCTGAAATTGTGCGACTTTGATGAGTTTATTAGAAAGTTACTGCCCCAACTATGTATTGAGTTCAAATGAAAATGATCTCTTAAAAGGCGAAGATGCTTCTATCCCTAATCAATTTCAATGTCTTATTTATTAACTAACGTTTGTAGTCAGTGTAATCTAATGCCAATGCTTCTTGGGTATTATTGTATACCCCAGTCCATCATTATCATCATTATGTAATATGTGCTTGCACCAACTTTCATGTAATCTTCTATCTTTTTTTTGTTTTGTTTTTGTTTGTGTGTGTGTATATCCTTTTATTCACTGCAATTTTCTGTCACTGAGGTAATAAAGTTTTGATTAAAATAAAGAAAAAACAAAACAGGGTAACATGAAATCATTAATGCTTTATTGTTCAGTTGACAATAACTTAAAACCAAATTAAAAATAATCTAATTATTAAATTCTACAATTTGTCCATCGTCCCAATAATATTCCCTAGCTTCCCACCCCCTTCCATTCTATAACAAACCATCCAAATTACCACCCTTTGGAAATAGATTTCGAAATAATTTATATTCACCTGAGTCGCTTTCTAGTCTACTCCAAATCTCATCGAAAGAAACATGCGGAGCAAAAGACGTTTTGTTGTCACGAATACAACGCTTTTGATTTCCAACACTATGTGTTGGATATAGCCTGTCCGTAGGCTACTCTATACAACAAAAGAATACCAACTAACGTTTTTATAAAAGCAAAACATCCGACATAAAAAGAGGGAAAAAACTGATAACATCTAAGAATTTCGATTAGAAAACACGCACATACATTCACATAGCAAAGCTACAGCCACGGACAATCGGAGGGACTTCTTCGTTGTTTTCTTTGTGTACTTTGACTATGATCAAACAAGGTAAGAATAAAATGTTTGAAAATTGCTTCGGTGTGAATAATTTCCGATAATTTTTTCGATTGATCTCAATTCCTTTGATATGGCATTCGCCTGGCGAACCAGAGGGTAAATTCGAATACAGAACGTTACAAAATTAATCACAGAAAATACAAGAATGTGTTCATAAAGTATTTTTTTAATCCATCGTAGATGAGAACGATAAATGGATAGAATTGGACTTAGTAGTGATGAATATTTTATTTTTCGTCTCGTACGTGACCTCACCGGGCTTGCGGAGATCTGTTCTCTACCAAGGTTGAATGACAACTGAGTTGTCAGTGGCCAGGCCAAGTTCCTTTTATACGGTATCGGTGATTTTTCAGATGTGGGTTTCTTTTCTTTGAACACCCTCCTAAACTTTGATGTTGCCAACGTTTACGTATTTTCCTACAAAAGAGACCATGACTTTAACAGAAACGAAATTTAAAAAAACCCGACAACGTTTTCCAAAGGAGGTATCGCAGAACATTCCTGCCGATTTTCAGCCAAGATTCCCGTTGATTAACACATTTTTTTTTATCGCGTGAATCTGGTTCGGCTGTCTCGACTAGAATTTTCGTACACGAAAACGCGTGCAAGCAAATTTGATTGCTTTTAGTTTTGGTTCTTATATGTTAGGAAAGTGACATAGAGAAGCGTAAATTAACAGTCCGGATGGTTATCAAATTTGATAACCGTGTTAATTACGTCACAATATGGCAGCCATTTCGGAAAACCGAAGATTTTCGTCTTCCATCAGGGGGGGTTGGAAGCCTATCCCATGATGCAACGTGAATGAAAGATATACACAAAATTCGTCTGATCACGTGACCTGGCATTTGCTTCTGGTCGTCGAAGCGATCGCGACCACGGAGCTGCTGTTCTTCATGTTTTTTACAGTCTTCGAACTACCATTTCGCCTTTTATCGGTTAGTAACACAACAGAACTATGCTGTGAAATCAAAAGCTGTCGGAAAAGGCAATGTTTTTCATGTCATCTCGTTTTTAAAAGTCTTAAGGAAACCAGAAGTTCAAGAAATCAACTTTTGCAAGCTTAGCTGTGGCGCACCGTTGTTGACCTTGTGGGTATTTGTTTGACATTTCGTCTGAGCATTTGGTTAGAAGGTAAGTTAAGGTTATTTTTGCTCCACCCAGGGTATACAAAATGTAATATTACATTTGTATAACTGTAATTGCTGTAATCGATTAATTTAAAAGCCTAAGGCTTTGATTCAGTTTAAGCAGAAGGAATACTTTATTTATGTTAAAATGTTAGTGACGCTTCGATTAAGGAGGAGGTACATCTTCACTTTCGTGGTATTTTCGGGGATGATCGCCATTTTCCTGCGAGCGGAAAATGATATTTTCTAAGGACGAGAAAGGAGGATTAAACTTAGAAATATAAATGAAACTCTTACATTGAGATTCTCTTCTGTTACCAACGGACGGTTTCGCTGATTCCCAAGTCTCCCATAATTAAAACCATAAAATGAGACTACCGGCAAAATCACCAAAATATGAGATTTTACAAAAAGTTTGTTTATTTTCTTCAAATGTCGCGGGTAACTCGTTGCGTTGCATCATGGAATAGGCTTCCAACCCCCCACCCCCCCCCCCCCCCCCGGTCTTCCATTCACTTTTGTTCGGTTTTGCTCGCGTTATCTACCCATAATTCTAATGGAGATAAATGAAAAGGTGCTGTTCGTCAAGTGTACTCAAGATGGCGGTCATTCTGGACTGATGAATGCGTGAATTTTGCTCGCAAAGTGAATGGGCGCTTGGAATTTTACGTCCAGTTCAGGTATGTTTTTCAGCTTTGCCTTTAAAATTAGGTCAGTTACAGCGGAACACGCGCCAGGCCGAAGGCCCGGCTGCGCAGCCCCATACTCATAGAACCTATGCCTGTCATTTTTCATGGTCATGGCTAGCGGAATGTTTCGCGGGCGCGCGGGTGCCCGCCGTCCGCTGCCGTCGCGCAGGACCGGACTACTGTAGCTCGCGACGACTAGCTCGCGGGTGCGTATGACGTCGCAAAACATGCGCGTACGACGTCATGTTGAAACCAAAGCGAGGCTTTTTTTCGCGCGGTTACACGGCCGAATGTCACGTCAGCTGGGAAAACACTTCAATGATGTTTTGCTGTGTTTATTGAGCGGAGGAAACGGTTTAAAGTTTCACATTTTTCAAACAGTGGTCAAGACCGCATTTGAGGCTTCGAAACTCTGCAAATCAAGCCGATTTGGAGGAATATACAGCTAAGTGCTTATTTTTAAACCGGGAGATGTTTGTTTTTTACGGATTTCAGAACCAGAAGCGGAGATTTGAATTTCCAAGCAAGCGAGGGACTTAAAGGTAAAACAGATTACATTTTTCGATGGGAATTTATTACTCGTGGCGAAGCACACGAGTTGTAAATCCGGCGTTGACTTTTCTTGTTTTTTTTTTTCGTGTAACATTAGCGCATGCAAATGTATGCACGCATATTTAAGTCTATATCGACGACTATATGGCTTTCGGCCATGAAATACATACCGTAAAATCTCTCCGTGTGTGTACTCGAGAAGCAAGATAAAGAACTACTGCGTACAACTGCACACTTGCAAGACAATTCAAGGCGTTCATGGATGGATAGGACCGTTTGATATTGTGTTCGCCGCTTATTCCTGTGGGATGTTCTGTGTTTTATAAGTTATATTAAACTTGCCATTTGCTTAGCGATCGAGCTCCGGGTCGAGCTTAAGTGTCAGCTACTGAATCTAGTGAATGCAGTGTAGTCTTACTTTTAAACCCGTGTATACGTGAAAGCATGATGAACAGGTTATCGGCAAGGGTGTTTAAATAAAATTCACTCTCTCACTCACTCACTCACTCACTCACTCACTCGCTCCTTCCATCAGCTGTAAACTTAGTGAGCAAATGCTTTGTTACGAAAACGTTTCGTAACAGGAATTCAACGTGAATCCAACGATAACAATAATTAATTTGATGTAAACGAATATAGACAACAATAAGCTTACAGATGTTTCGCATTTGGAGTTTTTAGTGCAACATTAAAATCGATCTAAAAGGACTTTGCAATCTAAACACGCGTTCTGATGCGTATCTAGCTTAGAATAATAAAATTTAGATCGTAGGTAGTATGTGCTCTTGGACAGCGCAGTGATTGAGTTTGTGGCTTAGTCCCGGACGGCCCGAGTGCGAATCTTCATAAAGTCCCCTTTTTTTTTTTTTTCCTTTTCTTTTTCTTTTTTCGAACTGGACATTATGAAAGCGATGTACTTTTTTTTTCGTTCGTCAAAAATCCTTACGTTTAATTTAAAATCAAAGGCTCCTTGCGAGCCAAGTCGTGAATATGAAACAACCATCGGGGTCCTTTTCCTACCCTACACAAGGTGGGTACTCTTAGATTGTACATGTTATGACTACTTCCCTTATGTTGCAAATCCACGTATCAATATATTTTACCAAAGAGGATCTCTAAAACCTTAAAACCTTCCTCTGCGTAGCTAGTATTAACACGAAGGAATGTGTTTACTAGCGAAAATGAAAATTACGGACAAACTTCGTCGCCCATTTGTTGTCGTTGGAATATCGTCGAAGGTATATGCTATGTTTTCATGACCGTTTGGCTTCAGTTTGCCCTCCTCAGGACGAGTGGCTCCCTGACGGAACCAAAAAAATGAAAAATGAAAGGGAGTGAAGGAAAGAAAAATGGAGGAAAATGATAAGCCTGCGACACGAGGTATTCCCAAGCGGTCACCCATCCAAGTACTAACCTCGCCCGACAGGGCTTAACATCGGTGATCAGACGAGAACCAGTGACAGTGTTCCTAAAGTTTACGATGAGCGAGTGACTTTTCTCCAGTAATCGCAATAAGTCGTATTCACGACTTAAAAATATATATATCGAACTGTGTCAGTGTGAAAACGTAAGCTTACGGCAATATTGCGTTACGCGTTACGCGTTAGCATTTCTTCTTCTCGGGTTGGCTCTTAGGAGCCTTTGATTAGACATAATTTTAAGCTTATGTTTCTCTGTAAAAGCACTCAAATCACTTGGGAATCAATGCTGCAATGAGTTAAAGGCGCCACGAGTTCAAGCTGTGTACAGCTTCTTGTCTTGATATCAATCTGTGATTGACTTTTTCTTTGTGTTCTCGTTAGTTTTTATAAACGTGTAGCTTAAATGACCTTAAATTCAGTTGTATTAATTTCTTGAATTTCATCGAAGACACGGCTCGGCCTCAATGCGGTATAAATGGTGTGACGTCATGCTAATCACGTGACCTGTATGCCATGTGCTTTTGAGTCTTGTCGGATTAAACGTTTACGGAGTACAGGACTGTTTGTTGTCTGTTCTCTTCTTACCGTAGGTTTACGGTGCTTACGCTCTCGGTCAGCGTATTAACGTTACATGGTGTCAGAAGTGACGGTTGTCGTGTTGTAGAAAGCGTTGAAGAGTGAATTCAAGCTTTCAAATTCACAGTTGAGTGAAAATTGTGTTTGCACGCGTCGCCATCTTGAATCGACGAAAATGCCAGACGAGGAGACTCCCACAAGTTCTTCGCCGTCCCCGAGGTTCATAGCCAATGTATCACTCCCACAGAAATTTGACACAAAAGGAAACCTTGCAACCAACTGGAAAAAGTGGTCACAGATTTGGAAAGCGTACGAAATTGTCACAGGGTTGGACAAACAACCTTCAGCGCTTCGTGTCGCCACGTTTATTACGTGTATTGGTCCAGATGCTTTGGAAATACACACTGCGTTACCGTTTTCGTCAGATGTTGAGAGAGAAAACATCGACAAAGTTCTCGAGTTATGGCAGAGCTACTGCATGGGGAAAACGAACGTTATCTACGAAAGATACAAGTTCAATAACCGCTCACAAGAGTTAGACGAGTCGATTGATGCGTACACAACAGCTCTTCGCACGCTCGCCGAAACCTGCGAATTTGGATCGTTAAAGGAGGATCTTATTCGAGATCGTTTAGTTTGTGGTATTAGGGATAACAGCCTGAGGAAAAAACTTCTACAGGAACCGAAACTAACTCTGAATAAGTGCCTTGATAGCTGTCGAGCAGCCGAAGCGACCAAATTACAGCTGGAAGCCATGACAAGCCACAACAAGGAACCGAGTGAAGTCCACGCGCTCAAATCGTCTCGCAAGAAATCAAATCCTCGGATGGTCGACGACTGCAAATTTTGCGGAAAATCTCATGAAAGAGATAGGGAAAAGTGTCCCGCCTTCGGTCAAGTGTGTAAGAAGTGTAAGAAAGAGAATCATTTCGCGAGCAAGTGTCCTCTTCATCGGAAGAAAAGCAGCCCTGGAGAGAAGAAACCGAAGGGTTCTAAACCAGGCTCCACGGAAAGCGAGCGAAAGAAAGTATTCACCCTGGAAACCGTTGATTCGTCCGAGGAGGAACTTTTGTCGGTAGAAGTCACCACAGAAGATACGAGTGTGAGTACGCCGGAAGTTGTCAATGTCAGTTCTATCGGTGATTTCCCGAATAAGATTTATGCAGTTATGGAGATACAAGGAAAGCCTGTTAGAATGCAGATTGACTCTGGTGCATCATGCAATGTTTTGCCAAAGAGGTTCATTCCAGAAGGTACATTGGTCCAGGAGTCAAACAAAGTACTAACAGCCTACAACAAGCAGCAAATCTTAGCACTTGGGACAGCGAGAGTGAGCATGCGAAACCCTAAGACAAGAAAGAAGTACAATGCTGAGTTTGTTGTGGTAGAGGATGACTTTGTGCCATTAATTGGAGCTCGTGCAGCACAGCAGATGGGTTTGCTGGTAGTCCAGCATCACAATATTCAAGTCGTCAACAGCAATGAAGTTCCTGCCACTTCTCAGAAGAGTTCTCTTACTAAGGAGCAAGTGCTGACTGACTTTGCAGACATTTTCAAGGGACTTGGAAAAATGGAGGGAAAGTTACACCTGGAAGTAGATGAATCAGTCTCTCCAGTGATTATGCCTCCCCGCAGAGTACCAGTGGCACTGAAAGGAAAGTTCAAGGAAGAACTAGATCGTCTTATCAGTGTTGGTGTCTTAGAGAAAGTAGAACAACCAAGTAAATGGGTATCTGCCGTAGTCGTCACAGCAAAGCCAAACGGAAAAGTCAGAGTGTGTATTGATCCGAGGCCCTTGAACCAAGCACTCCGTCGAAGCCACTACCCCTTGCCTGTGATTGATGACATTCTACCAGAACTTGGGAAAGCACGGGTCTTTTCTAAAGCTGATCTGAAAGATGGGTTTCTCCAGATAGAGCTAGATGATGAGTCCAGCCACTACACTACATTTCAGACACCTTGGGGCCGACACCGATGGAAAAGGATGCCCTATGGAATCAGCCCTGCACCCGAGTACTTTCAACAAAAGCTCGATCAAAACCTAGAAGGATTGGAAGGAGTGTACAGAATAGCAGACGACTTGCTAATCATCGGTCAAGGAGAGTCCAAGGAGGAAGCTGACCGGAATCATGATTCAAACCTTGTGCGATTGTTCCAAAGGTGCAGAGAAAGGAACATTAAGCTAAACAAAGCGAAGTTTGAGTTTAAATGTCGCCAAGTACCGTTCATCGGGCACCTGTTAAGCAGCGAAGGAGTAAAGCCAGACCCCAGGAAGATTGAGGCAATAGTGAACATGCAAACTCCTACTGATGTTCAAGGTGTACAGCGTCTCATCGGTATGGTCAAGTACCTATCGAAGTTCCTCAGTAACTTGTCAGAGTTATGCCAGCCTCTACGCAAACTCACACACAAGGACGTTCCGTGGCAGTGGACACAGGAACAGGAGGATGCCTTTCAGTCCCTCAAAACCGCTGTTACGCAAGCACCAGTCCTCAAGTATTTCAGCCCACAAGCTCAGACTGAAGGTCAAGGCGATGCATCCCAAAATGGTCTCGGATTCGTTCTTCTGCAGGAAGGTCAACCAGTTACATACGCAAGCCGTGCGTTAACCCCAGCTGAGCAAAGATACTCCCAGATCGAGAAAGAACTTCTAGCTCAGGTCTTCGGGCTAGAACACAATCATCACTATACGTTTGGAAGGCACGTGGTCCTGTGGACAGATCATAAACCCCTGGTATCGATCTATAAGAAGCCATTAGTCTCTGCTCCGAAGCGTCTTCAGAGGCTCCTGATTCGTCTTCAGCAGTACGATGTGGATCTCAGATATAAACCCGGTTCAGAGATGTACCTGGCAGACACGCTATCACGAGCTTTCCTGAAGACTACTGATCGGTCCAGAGCAGAAGAGGAAACTGAATCCATCCATGCTATTGACTTTCTCCCCATTTCAGAACCTCAGCTGAGAGAAATTCAAGCAGAAACAGCTCAAGATGATGCCCTTCAGCAGCTGAAGAAGCTTATTGTCAGTGGATGGCCAGATACAAAGCAGGAAGTGCCTGTATGTCTTCATCCATACTTTACAGTCAGGGATGAGTTGTCAGTGCAAGACGGCCTTATCTTCAAAGGACAGAGGTGCGTCATCCCAGTAAGTCTACGTGCAAGAATTAAAGAGAAGTTACATGGAGCTCACACGGGAATTCAAAGTTGCCTACGTCGAGCCAGAGAAGCCGTGTATTGGCCAGGAATGAATTCAGACCTAACAGATTACATTTCGAAGTGTGACATCTGCTCATCCCACCAATCAAGCCAAGCAAGAGAACCCCTGATCTGTCATGAGATTGCTGACCGACCTTGGCAAAAGATAGGAGCAGATATCTTCACACTAGATGGTGTAGACTACCTGTGTGTAGTGGACTATTATTCAAACTATTTTGAGATCGATCAACTAGAGAGCAAGACTGCAGTTGGAATAGCTAAGAAGCTTCGTAAACAGTTCTCAGTCCATGGAATTCCAAACCAGCTGATCAGTGATAACATGCCATTCAACTCCCAAGAGTTCAGAGACTTTGCAACCACCTATGAATTTGAAGTCATCACAAGTTCACCAGGCTATCCCCAGAGCAACGGCAAGGCTGAAAACGCCATAAAGACTGCTAAGAACATCATGAAGAAAGCCAAGCAAGCGGGCACAGATGTCTACCTATCTCTGCTTGATTGGAGGAACACCCCTTCTGAAGGGATGTCTAGTTCCCCTGCTCAGAGGATGTTTGGACGCAGAACAAGAACACTGCTTCCCACCTCTAGTCTGCTGTTAAAGCCAAAAGTCCAAGAAGATGTGAAGGAGAAACTTATTAAGCAGAAGTCAAAGCAAACCAAGTATTACAATCGAAGCAGCAAAGAACTCCCACCTTTGCGGGCAGGAGAGGTCGTGCGAGTAGCTCCTAAACAAGGTGACAGAAAGCAGAAGTGGTTTAAAGCAAGAGTGGAAGACCAAGTGGATATTCGCTCTTATGAAGTCAGGACAGAAGATGGTAAATGCTACAGAAGAAACCGCCGACATTTACGCCAGTCTAAGGAGTCCTTTGACCAGACCCCTCATCTCAGCCCAACCATGTCATCCCAAGGAAGCCAGTCAAGTGCACAGTTTACCACAGCTGAACCAGTCAAACACAATGAGACAGACCAACCGGCTCAAGACAACCCTGATTGTCAACCCAAGCAACCGGAGTCTGTGGCAGTGCCCCCGAATCAGAAACCATCATCAGGTCCAGCCAAGCCGACAATCATTGTGACAAGGAGCGGACGAGTCTCTAGGACCCCACAGCACTTAAAGGATTTTTGTTACAGTTAAATAAGGACTTTGGAACATTACCATTTGCTTAAGTTGTTGCAATCTTATCAAACAACATTTGAGTCAAGTTAAGAGACTTTTGACACAGACATTGACTTTATTTGTTTCAGTTCGTTTAGTAGATGCTTGTTAAAGTTGTATTTAGGTTTTGCCTTGCCTGTTCTTCTCTGAAAAAAGGAAAGGTGTGACGTCATGCTAATCACGTGACCTGTATGCCATGTGCTTTTGAGTCTTGTCGGATTAAACGTTTACGGAGTACAGGACTGTTTGTTGTCTGTTCTCTTCTTACCGTAGGTTTACGGTGCTTACGCTCTCGGTCAGCGTATTAACGTTACAAATGGTACGCGTTTTGCTTTTAAACATAAACTAATGGAAATTGGAATAAATTTTTTCGAAAGAAGATTGTGTTGTCTATTTTTATGTGTTTGTTCATTCATTCATTACATAGATTGAAAAGCGATTTTATGTAAACAAAACAAGACTTAGATTTTATACTCGCGTCGCCTTATGCAAATATGTTTGTGTATTTTTTGCAATTTTGATTTCCAAATCAGTTTCTCGGGCATTTTTTGACAAGCAACAACTGTATTTTATTCGGAAAATAGTCGTAATGGTTATTCTAAACGGAGAAAAAGTTGTTTTTGTGAACTTTTGTACGGTCTAAATGTACTGTGCAGACGGTCGGGTAATACTGTTTTTGAGAATTGCTAAAATTGAAAAATAGCCCGGTCGTCAATCTTAATTATTGTGTTTCCGACCTTTTTAAGTTTCATCTTAGTTAAGCTTGTTCAGAGGGTCTTCAGAGGGCTTCGCTGTTAGGCTAAGCCTAACTATATATATTAGATTTTTGCCGCAGTCCCAAAAAATGTGGAGTAATCTTCAAGTTATTTTCTTTCGATGTAACTGTTATTTACCGAAATGCACAATAAAGGAAAAAAGTGCATGGGGTGGTTTTGATTTACGATCTAACTCCGTTACTAACCGCCATTTTGTATTTTTGAACTTTGCCGTTAATCTTTCTGTGTGCTACTCAAAAAATGTTGTCATGTTCAAGCTATTTCTTATCATTAAACTTTGTTTTACACTGTATGAGGGTAGACCTCTAGTACATGTTTGCAGATTGAAAATGTGAGTGGAATAATGTTGTGCCTGCAAAACTGCTGGCAAAACCCACTAATTTAGATAACCCTACACTGAATGCACATCTCATTCAAAGGGAGTTGTAAGTTACTAGCTCTTGCTACTCACAGCACTTTACTTGAAGTGTATAGTTTATGAGATCAAGACTAGTCAAATGTAAAAATATATGTGAATTATGTAGTGAATATTTTAGTTAACTGATCATTCATTCTCTGGTCCAAAACAAGATGCTGCTGCTGAATCAAGCTTCAAAGAGAGGGGTAAGCTGTTTTTACCCATATTAAATGATCTCTGAGCAACTTCTATTCAGTAACACAGAGCTGTTATTAGTTGCCGGCAACTGGCCGGCTGTTAAGACTGACAACTGCAGTGTTGATGGCCGGTTACTCACAGTTTGAAAATGACTACAAGACAACAGCCATGAGAGGCTATCTTGAATATTTGATCACCAACTTTCCTTTTGTAGTTGGTATATCAAAGCTTAATGGTATTCCTGATTACATCTCACAAAACTGAGCAACCCGTTGGAATTCAATCCTCTGTTAAATCCTGTTTTTGGAATCTCTTGTTGACAAAAGAGTTCCTATAACAAGTCCCCTTCTGTGTTTACACGAGGGAACCATCAACACTCAAACCACAGCAGTTTGAATTGAGGGGACAAGTCGCAGGATGAGCAAATGTTTGTCTCCTCAATTAGATTTGATAAAAAAGGATTAATATGTTACAGTGGCAAACCATGGGGACAAGAATCAATGTAAAAATAGTGAGATGTGAGTTTATTGTAGGATTATCTAAATAATTTTATTATCTTAATGAGCATTTTAGTGGGTTTTTATGAGGGGTGATTACCGCCAAAATTAAGTTTGGGATTTAGTTATGCTGTTTGCCAATGCGGTTTTTACTGTTTTCACTGGTGTTTTTGATGTTACGAATTGTGTTTTATGTGTTCTCAATTATGTTCGGCATAACATCGCTGTTGTTTTTGTTGCCCTTGCATTCGATTATTCGTTGCGAATTATGTTTTCTGCGTTAATAATTCTCTTCTGTATTTACGCGTTGTGTTGTTCCATATTGTGTTATGCGAACTGTGATTCTATTATTCGTGTTTCGAATTATGTTCTTCCAAATCCGGGTCTTTCGGGAGCTTGGCCGCTATGGTCTGGCGCGAGTAATAAATTATGCATATTCTTCCCGTGGAAAGAAAATTTATGCTACTCTTGCAAGCAGACCAAGCATGATGGCGGAGTCGTTAGGAATCGTCTTCGAGCATGGATAAATGAGATTTCACAATTCACAACAACTTGCCTTACCAAACTTGGATTCTGATAGCCAGGAATCAGTTTATTATCGTGTTGAAACTCTGTATAACATAGTTGTAAGGTTTGATGGAGTTCGTGGAATTCACGGCACCATCTGAGAGAAGTGCATGACTTTATACTCAGCTCCCATAATCTTTCTTTTTCTGCACATATACATGTACATGTAGCAGAACGACTTTTCACTGGTAAGCATGGTAGACCGAAATATATTTTGCCTCAAGAACAACTGGAATTTTTGGTAGAACGGCGGTCTAGTGTTCCTCAGATACCAAAACTCCTGGGAGTTAGCCTTCGAAAAGTTGAAAGACGCCTGTCCGAGCATGGGTTCGACAGACGTACGCCAACATGAATGACAGTGATCTGGATGACCTGCTTAGGTGCATACTAAAAGGAACCACAAGTTAATAAGGTGATGTACTGACCTCTAAGGAAAGTGTTTACAGAATGCCATTATGATACCTTTCGATAGCTTACATCTCAAAACGAACTCGATAACTCATAAGACATTGTGATTTTTATTGTCAGGTAACTGTAAATAATGGTCTGCGTAACATGTATGATTTGAAACTTTAAAATATTGGGGCGGGGTGGAGGGTCGCCCTAAAGTTTCGCAAATTTTGGCTTTGAATCCTCCTCAATAATTTATTTTAAATTCGCAAAAAAGTTAGCCTCCGGTGCAGACATTCTTTGGGCTTGTCACGCAATGTCTCTCCTTCATGTAACTGCAGATCGCCAGTTAAAAATTACAGGATCTTACAGTTACATCGAGTTCGTTTTCATTTGGAAGTATCGAAAGGTATCATAATTATAATGGCATTCTGTAAACACTTCCCTTGCAGGTCAGTACATTACCTTATTAACTTGTGGTTCCCGTCTAAATGCCACAGTTCCAAGGGTCAATATGTTCAACTCCAGTGAGCCAGCCATTCTCTCGGTGGGGGGGGGGGGATACTCTGCAAATTTTTGGGTGGAGTGTGCCGCTGGGACTCTGAGACCCTTAGCCTATACTAGACCATTTTAGCTGCATTTTGCAACCTTATTCTAGACTAAACACCAAAAAAACCCTACCCTGTCCTAAACCTATTCCAGACTCGCTATTTTCCAGAAAGTCGTTCACTAGCACATTTATTAGTTAACAGGGGTCAGTAAAAATGCAGTACTGCCCGCCGTACCGATTTTTAAAATGCCATTTGCCAGTAAACCTTGGCTAGACTTAATTTCTTCACGCAACTGATCAGTTTCACGGAAAATGATACCCTATTCTAGACCAAAAACCTCTGATAAATATACCCTATCTCAGACTAAACTGCCTGAAAACCATACCCTTCACAGCAGCACATACCTATATAGCTCATATATTGGAGTACCCCCCCCCCCCCGGGTCATTCTCTTACTAGAAATATGTGTCTCGCAGAACCTCGCAAAGCTCGGGGGAGGATGTACTGCAATGGAATTTCTGATTTGACTGGAGGGGTTGAGTTGCTAGCCTGCGAATACGGCCGGGAGCGATGAGAGGCGGCTGTATTCGCAGGCTAGGCTGTGGGTCGCTTAACTGCTATGGGACTGGGTGCCAAAAGATCCTCAGGCCCTTCCCCTCCCAACCTATCTTCATTAATTTTTGTCAAAAGGAAAATTGGTCTGAAAGTGGATGTATATAGTACTGTTGTGGACATGGGTCCAGGACAATATTCAGTTGTTCTGTTTATTTTGATTGGGTGAGAGTTTGTTTTAATATCAGGAATACAGCTAACTCCAGCTGTCTCGATTAAATTCCATTTTTGAAGCTTGTGAGTGCTATCTCCCAAATTAACCTGTTCCCTTTAGATACTGCTGTATCTGTATATTCAGGACTTCTTCCTGAATTTTTTTTTCAGGCTTCTTTTCGCAATTGCTTAAATTGCGTTCACAACTGCGAGGATCATTCTTCATTTGATTTCATTTCCGCAGTTCATATATGATTTATTTCATATATATCATTCACATTCACTCCTTTCACGGGAACATATGAACCTACAATTGACCTGCTCCCAACGTCAGTGGCTTCATAGCTCAGTTGGTAGAGCATCGCACCGGTATCGCGAGGTTACGGGTTCGAACCCCGTTGAAGTCCTGAATTTTTTTCAGGCTTCTTTTCGCAATTGCTTAAATTGCGTTCACATCTGCGAGGATCATTCTTCATTTGATTTCATTTCTGCAGTTCATATATGATTTATTTCATATATATCATTCACATTCACTCCTTTCACGGGAACATTTGAACCTACAATTGACCTGCTCCCAACGTCAGTGGCTTCATAGCTCAGTTGGTAGAGCATCGCACCGGTATCGCGAGGTCACGGGTTCGAACCCCGTTGAAGTCCTGAATTTTTTTCAGGCTTCTTTTCGCAATTGCTTAAATTGCGTTCACAACTGCGAGGATCATTCTTCATTTGATTTCATTTCTGCAGTTCATATATGATTTATTTCATATATATCATTCACATTCACTCCTTTCACGGGAACATGTGAACCTACAATTGACCTGCTCCCAACGTCAGTGGCTTCATAGCTCAGTTGATAGAGCATCGCACCGGTATCGCGAGGTCACGGGTTCGAACCCCGTTGAAGTCCTGATTCTTTTTTTTTCAGGCTTCTTTTCGCAATTGCTTAAATTGCGTTCACAACTGCGAGGATCATTCTTCATTTGATTTCATTTCCGCAGTTCATATATGATTTATTTCATATATATCATTCACAGTAACAGAATAGTAAAACATTCCTGAACATACCATAGATAATAGTAATTCAATGTAACATTGTCATACATGTATATTGGTTTTTAATCAAGTGTAATAAAAGCAAAACCAGTCATTACTTTGGCCAATCACAATGTACACAGTCAATCCAATGAACTAATCAGAGCTTGGAGAAATTACAGGTAGTCAGTGCAAAGCCCCAGAAAACATGTGCGAGCAAGTCATGATTGGTTTTGGTTTTATTTTCGATTGGTTAAGAAAGTGGCACGAGATTCTCCCAACAGTAACAATACTATATTTTGGATACAGGTCACGAGAATTACGAAATTGATTACAAAACATGAATATTCAAGATGAAGCAACAGATTCTCTTCAAATACCATAAGCAATGTATAAAGACCAGGATGGAGAATTCGTAGGTTAAGACCAAGACTTAGTAGGCCTTCATGACCAGTAAGCTCCTTAAAAAATCTTGAAATCAAAATTAATTTGTAGATGTACATTCTCCTTACTGGTGTCAATACAGTTCACATAGCCATATAACTACAATCGAACCTCTCCTTACGGACACCTCTCTATTACGGACAGCTTCCTATGTCCCGACAAAATTCTCATATATTTTCTTTAAAAAAGACCTCTATAATATGGACCCTCTCTAATACGGACAACGGACACTAAATCTTGGCCCCAGAGAGCAAATTCATATAAACTTAACCTCTTTATTACGGACACTCCGGTGATCAGGCGATGATAGTTTGACTACATGTAAGTAATACAATTTCCTGTTTGTGGTTACAAACATATATCGAAAGACGCTTTCAGAATTGTATTTTATATTACTTTTTCACGTGCAGCATTGCGTTGTAGTTCGTTTCGTTTCAAAACAGTGATTCGTATACCTTATGTAGCTGAGAATTTTAAAATGTAGTACACTGATTGAGAGAAAGTGTCTCAATGCTGTATATTAATCAATTTAGATGCAGTTAAAAGACGAGTGTAGGCCTGTTTTTAGTTACTGAACAAAAACTGTCAGTGGAGTCTTAAAAGTGACGTCATCGTGGTGACCTCTATAATACAGACACCTCTCTAATTCGGACACCCTGCTCTGTCCCTTCGGTGTCCGTATTACAGAGGTTCGACTGTACAGTGAATTTGTATTCAATTTCCACAGACAACTCATGTTGGATGGTGATCAGGTTCTCAATTTGTATAATCTATGTACTTGCCCATACACTGATATTGTGAGGAGATTTAAGATACTGATCACTGTTCCAATAATAAATGTGAAGCAGTAATGTTGATGTTGATGTGTCGTGTGTTTACCTATACAGTTGCTACACTTGATCCAAGGGGGGGGGGGGGGGGGGTCCCCGATATGAAAATGACGGGGGTGTTCGTCGTACCTCTTAGGGGTCAAAATTTGTAGATTGGTAACACTTAGGGTGCTGAAATATAACCATGGTTAGAATTATCGCCGTACCTTCAAAGGTATTGAGCTGAAAAAATATGACAGAATGTCTTGTGTTGTATGAAAATGGTACCTCTCAGAGGTAAAAATATATTTGAGACACGCCTATCAAACAAGATTCTGGTACCTTTTAGGATATTTTTCCAAATTTTCCGACGAGAACCCCGTCAATTTTATAGGTGTGATAGTTAATACCTTTCATTCGCTAGTGATAGTAGTGATACTACAAACGCGAAACAGTGAGCTTGTAATTTATGTTTTTGTTCAGTTGTTTACGAAATACAAAGCAGCTTAGCATGCCACATCTTTCAAATAAGCGTGGTGTATTTGAAGTGACAACAACTGCAACAACAGCGCGCAGGGTACGCACAGGTAAACACATTCAATCTTAGATTATATCTGCTGTTATGACTTAGAAGTTAGGAGTCCACGAAAAAAGACAACTCACACCAAGATATTAAACGTACATTTTTATTGATTTTAATACTTTTATTTGTCACTAATAAATTTTTTATTTTTCCGCGACAATCGATTATGAAAAAAGCATAATCGATTGTCGCATCGCTTGAACGTTTCGATCAACTTTCGATTATAATCGATCATCGGCCCACCACTAATGCAAGAGCAACAAAAACAACAGCGATGTTTCGCCGAACATAATTGAGAACACGTAAAACACAATTTGTAACATCAAAAACACCAGTGAAAACGGTAAAAACCGCATTGGCAAACAGCATAACTAAATCCCAAACTTAAGTTTGGTGGTAATCACCCCTCACAGGTTTTGCCAGTAGTTTTGCAAGCACAAGTTGCGTGGCAACCTTAATGGGTTTTTGACATTGATACGACTACATACTAAAACTACATTTTCTTGTCTTTTTTTTTGCTACATTTTTTTTGTACATTTTTCAAATAATGGTTTTGATACAATTTATCTTTGTAAATCTAATTTTGTTTCAATATGTAGTAGATAAAATATGAGCGGGAGATCTGTATGGGCATTTACAATGGTGAGCCGAAATTACGCCCATACAGATCGGAAGCGAATATTTTATCGTATTTGTGAAATGAAACAATGAGTAGAGATCTGTATGAAAAGTTAATGAATACTAATTAGCTGAGGAGGTGTTTGTATCAAAAGTTAATTCTACTGTTTAATAATTCATCAACTCAGTTGATTTGTATTGGGGTTTACAAAGGCATATATGTGACTCAAATACTGCCTATTTATTGGTCATAACTGTTATGAATTATTAGTGAATTTTACAAAATTTATTACAGGTATTTAGGAAACCCCAACCATCACATTTCGCTTAGTGGTGCAGCACCTTTTGAACATGGACGACACACTTAAGGAAAACAGAAAGCAGTTGCTACTTGAGCACTTTGTGGAAAGGAAGCTGAGAGCTGATGTACCCATAACAACCGTGTACACAACTGAAGAAGACAGAATCCAGGGAGAGGATGTAAAGAATGCAACCAAATAGGAAATACTCCAGAGAGCAGAGGAGAAAATTAATCTTGTCTCTGATGAAGGCGCTTACCCTGCGAGTAGAGCCTCTTTCGATGGCTCTGCTCGCAAGGTAACAGGCGCTTGAAGAAACTCAAAGAAAAACATGAAGCTCTGGCCCTGGTTGTTCAAAAGGTGGATAACTCTATCCACCGGATAAATCACTGTCCAATGGACTAAGCATTAACAAAACCAATTGCGTTCTCCACTGGATAGTGATTTATCCGGTGAACAACCAGGGCCAGGGAAATAATTTTCGAAAATACCCACTGGAAAATACTTCTATATTCAAAATTTTCAACATAGACCAACTTTGTTCCTTTGTCATTCTACAATTTAACGTGCAATCAAATTTCAGTCTATAAAAAGTGTTTCAATAAACCGTCGGGTTCAGCCTTCGGCCGCCATTTTGGAATAAACGTCCTTGCCTCGATAACATGTCACGTGAACTCACATCTGAACAGCGATTGGCTAATGGTTTGTTTTGGTATGGGTTATCAACCGGACTGATTAATGGGAAACTTTCTGCTTTTTAATACACTGTATTTTCGTTGAATTCTCGATTGTTTGTTTGTTTCGTTCCTGTCAGCCCAATAAACCATTTCACAGTTGTGTGCTTAGTACCCTGGCCTTTGAGTGAAAGTGAGGCTGGAGTTGACTTTGTTTTGATACAAGCCTTCCTGC